>JAPDVU010000004.1:110737383-110987383 GCA_026230045.1 Corynorhinus townsendii | reverse complement strand
AGCAATTTATGGCCAGATGGTTATAAATTTACATTCTATAAAATTTTAGAGGATGTTATTTTTTCCACTCAGTTTGTTAATTAACTTTCAGTATTTTTATTTCCTCAAACATAACAGTTCACTTTTTTTTTATTTTCTTAATGATGTAGTATCATATTCTTGCCTCTTAGTCCATCTATTCAACAGGACATAAAACTTTCATGAAAATGATATAAAAATAATTTGTAGCCACAAATGCTATAGAGAACCTCTCTTTCTGGGCATTCTTTAGTACTTTGGAGGCAAACCAAAACAGACAGGGAATCATTAAAACATTCTGACAAAATAAACTGACATGAAATCTAGCCCTTTAAAGCATTATTTTAAAATGTTTTCATATATATGTATTTATACAGGATGTGGCAAAAGTAGGTTTACAGTGGTGAGTATGAGAAAGTTTATTTTTGTATTGTTATTTATTAATTATTGTATTATTTTCCATATGAACTATAAAAATACTTTTGTCCCCCTATGTATATATTCATATTAACAAAAACTATACTGAGAAAGCTAATGAAAAAACACACTCTCTAAGGTCTTCCTATTAAGAATTGTATTTTTTCCCCTACAGCACTAAAAACAACTTTGTAAAATATCAAGGAAATAAAAGAAATGAGGCAGGAAGGAAAGAAGGAACTCTTAGACCTTAAAGTTGCAAAAATCCTATCAGTGTCTGGTGAATGGTTGAAACCTGGTCATTTTAAACTGTTTTTTAGATATACCTTTATTTTGTAGACAACTAATACTTGTGTGTTTTTTTCTTGTTACATACTTGTTTTTTTCTTGTTAGATATAATGTAGGTAAATATTATGGAACAACAAATATAATATCTTAGTATTATTTCTAAATATCTCTTATTGTAAGTACAAGTCATGTAGTTATGTGGGAGAATAGACATGTTTTAAGCAGACTTCTTTTTTGTATTGTTATTAATCCTCACCTGAGAGATATTTTTCCCATTGATGTTTAGAGAGAGTGGAAGTGAGGAAGGAAGGGGGAGAGAGAGAAACATGGATGTGAGAGAGACACATGGATTGGTTGTCTTCTGCACACACACCAAGCAGGCCAGAGATAGAACCTGCAACCCAGGTATGTGTCCTTGACCAGAATCCAACCTGCAACTCTTCGGTGCTCAGGCTGACACCCTAACTACTGAGCAACTCTGGCCAGGGTATAAGCAGACTTTTTTGAGTATTTTTAAAAAATCAATCATGTCTAATGGCAAGCACTTTTTACAATGTTAAGATTTTCTACATTTCATAGAAATATACCGAAAAACATTTTACAGATGCTGTGTATGCAGAGCAATCGATCAAATATTTGAAATCATAAAGAGGAATATATTGCCGGGGTCACAATATCCTAAAGGGCACGTTTGTGTGTATTTCTTGCTGCTCTCCTTCTTACAGGTATATCAGGAGGCGAAGGGTTCAAGTAAACAGTGTCGGGGTATGGATTTATGCCAATATGGATCTACTCTGAATGTTAGCAAAAACGAAATTTGCTTCTTTTTAAAGGTTAACTAGTCACCTTTTGACTCTGTGAATTAGAGACAGAGCAGGAGCTGTGCTTTTAAGTTTGGTCCACAGGACAGTGCCTCCCCCAGTCACTTCTGGGGCTCTTTGCTGCTTACGTGTTTTAACAGCTTTCAAACACATCTGAAACCAGACCTCATGGAAAGTAGGAAGATTTCTCTAAAATAAGACGTGTGTGTGTGTGTGTGTGTGTGTGTTTCCCCTCAATATTTTTCCTTCTTCAATAAAGCAATTAATTTCAGAAATCTTTCAGTCCAGGTCAATCAGATTGACTCCCCAAGGCAGATGTGAATTTTGTTCTCTTTGTGAAATTTGGGGCCTGAAATTCTGGGTAATTGCCTCCTTTCACCGGATCTCTTTGCCTGTGTAGACTCAGACAGCTCTCTTTTAGAGTCTGTCACAAATGAAACCCAAATCCAAATAATTGCATTCTGCTTCTTTTCTGAAAGAGGGGAAGGAGACAGGAGAGGACCAAAGTGGAGTACATATTAAGGCAGGTCATTAGGGAAAAGAAATAGGATATAAAAACCTGACGTGTCTGTGGGAGCTCCTGGCCACCTAACTTGTTAAGGCAGTGTCCGTTGTGAGCTGTGCGGGCGCATGCAGTCAGAAGAGGGCTCCAGCGTGTTAATTTTGCTCCTGTGTCTGAGCAGGAGAGTCCAGGGGCAAGATGCTTGCTCCTCAGTGCTATTATTTCCTTCCGATGTTGCTGGCGTCTCATGTGGTTGACAACATCAAACTGAAGCATATGTGGCGTTGTAAAGGGTCCGTTAATAGAGATGGTAAGATTTTAAGAGAATTGACCTGTTCCCACTTTTGAACAGGACATTCTCTCGAATATTTTGCATGCTTTTGCGCAGAGAAAAGGTGCCACAATTGTACCTCATTGCTGAGAATACTATCTGTAGGTGGTATCACTGTCAAATCAGTGCTCAGTGAAACTAGACTCTCAGAAATATTGGTTTGTGTTTTTTTTTTTTTTTTCCGAGGAAATGGGGCTTGTGCAAATAATATTGTACAAAATAATTACATAATGCTGTTAGGTAGGATGACAAAGTCAAAAATCATCCAGCCTTCCGAAATTCACTGCCTTTTAGAGATGTCTGAATAATTATCTTTTCCTCCTCTCAGACCTACCAAACTCCAAATTCACTTTCTAAACAAATGTTGATAAATAGAAACACAAAAATGGCCATTTAGTCTAAATAAGAAGTCACAGTTTTAAATATTTTACCATAAAAGAATGATATATAAAATTTATCGCCTAACTAGTGACTTTAGAGGTCATCTCTATGGTAGCTAAGTGCATAAAATATTATAGGGAATTGTGTGATTAGCAATGAAAGTGGCATGATATAATATGCGTTTTATTAGGTTTAACATTTAAATGCATTTAATGATAGTAGTTGAACTTACTTTGTCCAAAAATGCATAATCTCTCAAGAGAATATTTAAAATACATAATTGTTCAATGTCATAGATATTATTGTATCTAAAGTGTTCTGCATCTTTTCACCAAATTGACCAAATAATTTTACTTTTACTTAGGATTTTAAAATATTTTGTAGGCTAATTACTTTTCCATTACCTGAAAAAAATTCAGCATTGATCATTACCTTCAGCATAGTTCTTATGATAAATACATTTTAAAAAACAATCTTTATGAATGATATGTCAGAAATGTGTCCATCCCCAATTTATAATTCTTTATCTATCTTCCTTTTTAAAGTAACAGACAATTTTAATCCATTGCCCTTTAGTATACCACAGTAAACATTTTTTTGCTTTGATTTTGGGGGACAAGAAAATGCCACCAGTTAATTAGTAAAAACAGATTTTATTTTATTTTATTTTATAATGAGCCACTTAAATGTACTTACTAACTTATACTTAACCAGATTTACATACACACACACACACACACACAGTGGTGCTTTCTTTTTCTCAGTATAAGGTTTGGATTAAATTCTTTGAAAAAAATGTCAACAATGAAGCCAGAGCTTCAATGTATCTTAAAAGCCTAAATATGAACTTGTTGCTTTTGGAAAGATGGAAATTTAGCTCCATTTTGTACAGAGAAGTTAAATGAAGGAGGGTGATCCTTTTATTTCTGCTCTATAGAATGATGTACGCTAATCAGCAGGCAATGCCCTGTCAGTGAGCTAATTCCACTCTCTGCTAAAAGAAGTGTAGATTAATGGATAAAGGAGGTCTGTGGTAGGGTCACACTGATATGGATTCAACGTGTACAGCAGCTTGTCAGATGCCTGCTTGGATTAAATCTAACCTTTATTGTTGAAGGTTGCCATTTACCCTATTCTTTAGTGCCTCAATTTATTTTCTTCCCAGAATTTCCACATAAAAAAATTACCATCTATTTGCTTTTGAGAACAGATTTAGAGAACTGATTTCATTATCTGTAAGAAATCTGGAGTCACTAGATACTGAAAAACACAGGGAGCATTTAAGGGACCTATTAACTGATTTATTCCAATTCTCAATAAGAATGAGGCTTAATTTTACAGAGAAAAGGCCAAAATAGTTATGTAAAATTATTTCAATTTAAGGAAACTTTGAACAAAGGGTCCACTCTTGAAGCAAAAGGAACCAATTTTTTTAAGGATTTTTTAAAATTAATAATGTAGAACATGAAATTCTGAAAATTTGACTTATATCCAGTAAAATTACTTCCTGCTGTCATTTAAATTATGGCTGCCCTCTATAAAGGTGTCTTTAGGTGTATTAATTGAATTCCACACTATTTTCCAATAATAATCTGTAAAGTTCATCTGTCCATTCCTCACAGGATACCCACTGTGTATGAGAGAAGAACGTATCTATTTCAGTACCTTAATTTATTTTCATGATTCACTGATAATGACTGTCATGCAGGTTGTACATCAGAATTAACCTTCATTTCACTGAGGTATATTACGATGACAGTCCACGACACATTTCACCTACACAAAGGGCATTTTCTTCCCTTTTCATAATCATCCTCAGTGGCTGAAGATTGTTTGATAGCCGATTAATTTTCATAGGAAATCAAGTGCAGACTCCCAAAGCAGAGCTGGTCTGCGTTCTTTTGCTAAGTGACTTCAGTGGTAATTATGTATTTTTTAATTGCATCTAGCAAACTTAGTATCCTCCAGCTCTGACTGTGATTTCATTCCTGTGCCTGTACTTTTATAAAAATACAGAAACAATCAGAAATGCCAAGATTGTGAGTCTCCAATTTCTCAAGATACTAAATGACAGATATAAATCCACCTACTTGCTATGTTTTCAGTCAGATGGTTTCACTGAGGTGCAGTCATCTTTTTGAGGTTGAGATCATTCTTATCCCATTTTGCCAGTTTCCAACATAATCTACAAACTAGCATACTCCTTTGGTCATATCAGCTTTCAACTGAAAGGAACAAAACTGGTAACAAGCAAATTTCATTTGATTGTGCTACAATTTGCACTTTGTAGATAGTGTGCCTTTATAGTAAACTATGTAGTTTGGGATTAGTATCGTGTAAATTAAAGCTATTGATTTGAATAGAGGACACTACCGAACAGAGAAATTACCTGGACAAATCCATCTTTATGAAACAACTAGAGTAAAAATTCTATGTGGTTTCATATCATGGGATTAGTAAGGAATTAGAACACTTTTCCTCTAGCAAGATGGAAACAGAAAGCATATTTACCTTCTGTTTTCCTGATTCTGACTCTAAAACTTTCTTCAACCAAATAATTTATACAACTACTAATGTTCAAATAAACTACTTGACCAACAGAACAAAAATAATTTGTCCTCCATTAGAATACTATATACTTTTCCTGGAAATGGCACAAGGCTCTAGGCTACATTCTATCACAGTTTGGTGAATTTTTTTCTTGCCATACCTAATTAGGCAGATTTTTTAAAGGAAAAGTATTTTGGGTTGGTCAGAGGCAGCACAGGTGACACTTGTTGATGCAGTCACTATGGTAAGTGTTCATTTTTTTATTTATCAGGACTGTAAATAGTTGCATGAAATTTATATAAATAATTAGAGACCAATTTAGAGTTTCTGTAGAGAGCATGATACCATTTCAACCACCTTTTATTTTTTCAATCCTCAAGCGAGGATGTGTCTTACTGATTTTAGAGAGAGAAGGGGAGAGAAATTGATGTGTGAGAGAAAAATCGATCAAATGCCTCCCGCACATGCCCCAACCAGGACTGAACTTGAAACCCAGGCATGTGCCTTGACCAGGAATCGGGATCCTTTGGGGTACGGGATGATGCCCCAACCAACTGAGCCACACTGACCAGGGCTCAATCTCCTTTGTATACTAGTTATTATATTTTTTTTCCATCAGCAAATACTTCAAGTATCACAGTCAGACTATAATTTGAACCTCTCTCTGAGTGGTTGAAGAGAGCCAAAAGGTTTGCCATTATCCAACCAATTTGGAATAATTTTTCTTTGATTTTTATCCCAATTATTTGCAGTTACTGGAAGTAGCCATGCTTACTCCTTAGAAATCCTGAGGAGGTTTGGCCTTCAATTTATTGTAAGTCTTCATTTTCTTTCTAACTATTTAATAGTATTTAGAATCTGCAACTTGTTTATTTGTTTTGGAAAAGAGTTTAACTACCAAGAGTCAGAAGGATTAACTGCATTAGACATCATCAAGAAAGGACTTAGGTACAAAAATATTTTTTTCTATTCCAGAAAGAGATGACTAATAGAAATGAGTGGGAAAGTGAAAATAAGTTCTAAAAATCTTTCTTAATTTTCTCAAAGTTGATATTTATGTTGTGTGTAAACTTTAAAATTGCTCTGATGTATCAAAAGTGTGTTCTCATATAAATAAATTGGCAGAATGATTATTTCCAGTTATAAGTATAAGAAGGAAAACATCTCTCATGGCATTTTAGTTCATTCCTATCAATTTCATCATCATGTTCACAGTGAAAAGAAATTTATATTGTATCAGAACCTGTCAGAACCTTAGAAAAGATTATTGTCCAGCTCAATGGTATGATTCACTGTAGTCCTGACTATTATTTTTCTAAAATAATATATTTACTAGTAATAATGAGAAAAATTATTTGGCGATAAATATAACTATGTTAGGATAAAACATAAATTACTTTTCCAAAATTTCTTTGACATTTTACAGTCAAAGAAGTGGTAGATAGTCCCCACTGACAGCCGAACCCAAATGTAATATTCTCTAACGACCTTCCATATGGATGGTAGAACTTCTTTTGGGAAAAATTATTTAATGACATTTCCATAAGTTTCTATATTAAAAAACATTGCACATAAATATTGATTTACTGACTTGTAAATGATCTTTAAAGGATAGAAAAAAAGACAGAGATAAATGACAAAGGTGACAATATGAGAAGAGTGAGGGTAAGTTGCTAAACCTAAGATATGTTAATACAACAGACCAAACAATGGTGAAATTTAGCCAGTGCTACCAGTGTATTCCATTTGGGTTCTGGCCATGAACTATGATAGGCCACATAGCTGTGGTCCAGTAAGAAGCTGCCAGCTAAGACTGTAATCTGTGCCAAGGAATACCCTGGAGTTTGGGCTGATAAAGAAAAGAAGGAAGGGAGGGAGGTAAAGGATAGAGCAAGGGAGAGAGGGAGGAAAACATTTTGACAGAAATTTTCAGAAGTAGATAAGAGGAGAAGTTGGGTACAGAACGGGAAGCCAGAGGAAGATGGGCCTTTTGGACTTAAAGCCTCTCTTCTGATCTCAGATTCCAGCTTGATGCCTTATGAGAGCTAGCTAGTGGCTTTGGCAAAACACAGCCTAATTTTAACTCACACAATGTCCCCAAAATGTTTTGCTTGCATTGAATTACCATCCTTGTTTACTTTGTAAGGCTTATTTGCCAAAGATTAAAACAAATAAAAACAAGCACAAACTTATTGTCATCTCTCTATATTCCTCTATTCTTTCTCCTGTTTCCCACCACTCTAATTTATCTTCTCTCATGGAAAGATCCTGATGGTAGGCTATCCGGTAGGGTTGACTGACCTAACTGAATTATATGTCCATACAGAACTTGGTATCTATGTGGAGTAAATAATTATTAGGTTTCCATAACATAATAATTAAAGCCTTGAATATTATATTATACTAGAGGCCTGGTGCACAAATTCGTGCACCAGTGGGGTCCCTTGGCCTGGCCTGTGGGATCGGGCTGAAACTGTCTCTCTGACATCCCCTGAGATGTCCCAGATTGTGAGAGGGCACAGGCCAGGCTGAGGACCTGACCAGTGCACAATCGGGGCAAGGGAGGGATGCGGGAGGTTGGCCAGCTGGGGAAGGACCGCAAGACGGCTCCAGGGTGTGTCCAGTCCATCTGGCTCTTTCCCAGTCAACCAGACCCCAGTAGCAAGCTAACCTACCAGTCAGAGTGTCTGCCCCTTGGTGGTTGAATGATCTCAGCATATCATTAGCATATTACACTTTGTTTGGTTGAATGGACAACCGGACATTTAGCATATTAGGCTTTTATTATATAGGATTATAAAAGACACAGTTGCATATTGATTGATGACTAATAAGTGTCCAGTTTAAAAATGTATGAAATATGAGATTTTTTTCATTCTAGAGAAAATCTTATTTAAAGATATATGTGCAAATTACAATTAATCTTATGTCTAAAATTTAAATATTTTAAAAACATGAGCACCTTTACAGTTGCCTTATCAATCACATTTTATATCTCTAACTTAAGAAATATAAATCCACTGTTAAATTTAACAGATTTAAAAACCATACTAAATGATCCTTTCCTTTTTTTTCCTTCCCTTGTTGTGTGTAATTATCAATCAATCAATCATCCACCCATCCACCCATCCATTCATTCATATATTTAGCCATTGATATATCTGTCATCTAAATATCCAATATTTGAGATAGAAATTAGCAGTGGTCCTTAATATCCGAACTGTACACTGAGGCTTTTTTATTTTCTTAAGCATATTACTCTGCCTTATTTATAATAAACTAAAGTCTGTATATATACTTCTACTGTTTGTTCCCAGTAAGCATTATGAGTGCTATTTTGGAAAAAGTTAACAATCCCACTTGTGATTCAGAATTATGTTCACAAAATACCCCTGAGTTTGTCTAGCTTTAAACCCATGAAATATCTTCCTAACACTCCTGTGTAATTCTAGATGGAAATTTGTATAAGTAGGAAAAGCAAAATTGAAGAAAAAGCTCAAAATCAAATCTTTATCATGATATTGTTGAGATACAAAGAACTCTGAATTCCAGGAACTAAAAGGAATGCTTATTGGGGAACATGTTTTTCTGAGTTTACCTCACTTTTACTTTCAATCAAAGCAATTTAGTTTAAGTGGACAGACATCATTTAAAAAAAAAAAGGCAAAACATATTTAGCACCAATAAAGGGAAGACACAGATTTTTAATACAGTTAATTATCTAATTCTCCAGTAACGACTTTCAGAATGACACCTCCATCTGGAAATCTAAGCCTACATGCCAAATTGTCATCCACAAAACCAGCGAAAGCATGCTCTTTTCATTTTACACTTAGTCATGTTATTTCTGACACATATATTATTTATAACATATGGAATGTACATAAAATTATATTTTAATGGCAAGAAATTATCATATCACCTTTATATAATAATTATGCCATCAAATGTTGGCAATGATTAAAAAGTAGATTCAGTGGAATGTCCTCTTAACACTGATTTTGAGGATTTGTCTAACACCTGTCTTTTTACAAATTTTATTGAATTTGTTGTGGTGATATTAATTAATAAAATCATATAGCTTCCTAGTTTACAGTTCTGTAATGCATCATCTGTAAGTTGTATTGTGTATTGTGTAGTCCTCATCCCATCAAGTGTCTTTCTGTCACCATTTATGCACCCTTACCCTTTTCTACCTCCCACCAATCTGCTTTTCCTCTGATAATCACCATACTATTATCTGTGTTTATGGCATTTTTTTTAATCCATTCACCTTTTCACCCAGCCCCATAGCTCTTTCCCTTCACCGACAGCTTTCAGTCTGTTCTCTGTATCTATGAGTCTGTTTCTGTTTTGTTTGTTTTGTTCATTAGATTCCACATACTATATATAAATGAAGTCATAGGGTATTTGTATGACTGTCTTATTTCACTTAGCTTAATATTCTCCATGTCCATCTATAATGTTTCAAAAGGTGAGAGTTCCTTTTTATTTACAGCCACATAGTATTCCATTGTGTAAATGTACCACATGTTTTTTATTCACTCCTACCGATGGTCACTTGAGCTGCTTTTGTATCTTGCCAATTGTAAATGCTGCAGCGATAATAGGGGTGAATATGTTCTTTCAAATTAGTGTTTTGGTTTTCTTCAGATATATTACTAGAAGTAGATTCACTGTGTCATAAGGCAGTTCCATTTTTAATTTTTTGAGGAAACTCCATACTGCTTTCCACAGTGGCTGTACCAATTTTTATTCCCACCAAAAATGCATGAGGGTTCTCTTTTCTCCACACATCCAACACTTGTTATTTGATGATTGAATGATTGATTGATTTCTAATTTTATTTTTATTGTTGATAGTATTTCATATGTCTCCCATGTGCCCCCCTTTGCCCCTCCAGCAGGTCCCTACCCGCCCCCGGGTCTTCACTGCACTATTGTCTGTGTCCATGGCTATGTATATATGCATATAAATTCTTTGGTTAATCTCTTCCCACCCCCACCCCTTCCTTCTGAGATCTGTCAGTCTGTTCCATACTTTTATGTCTCTGGACATATTTGTGTATCAGTCTATTTTGTTTATTAGATTACACATATTGGAATCATATGGTATTTGTCTTTCTCTGACTGGCTTATTTCGCTTAACATAATACTCTCCAAGTCTATCCATGTTGTTGTAAAAGGTAAGATTTCCTTCTTTTTTACAGATCTGTAGTATTCCATCTTGTAAATGTACCTTGCTGATGGGCACTTGTGCTCCTCCCAGATCTTGGCTTGGCTATTGTAAATAATGCTATTATGAACATGGGGGTGCATATATTCTTTCTCATTGGTGTTTTATTGATGATAGCTATTCTGGTAGGAAACACTTGCCTTATAGTTAGTGCTATAATGGATCTTGCTACATAAATCTTATGTTTTAAGGATATTATCTGATTTGTGGCATTCCTAACTCCATATAATAAGACTGAATGATTATAGGCTTTGATATACATTCATAAGCATGCATATGCATACATGTGTATAAATATATATATATGTGTGTGTGTGTGTATAGGAGAGAGATTGAGAGACAGAAAGAGGTATTGCTCTCTAGTGTGCTGTGTGTATATATACATATGTGCAAAGACAAAGATATATAGATACATCAATGAATGTAATAGATTTTCATCTAAATTTCTCAATTAAAGTCATATTTTGTGGCTTTATGGTATATTTTCAACTGTCTTTTATTACTACTAACCCCAGATAATACTAAGGAATATTTCCTGGAATTATTTGGTTCCCTTTGTTATCTTACTTCTATTAATCAGATAATCATTGGGCTACCACATTCTACTTTGAAAGCAATCCTTCTGGAAATTATTCAGATAGGTTAATAGGAAGACAGAGGGCAAGAAGAATATTTAATAGTCATTCATATCTTAGCATGAATTAGTTAATTACCTTCCTGGATAATGTTGGGATGGAATAGGATAGATGATAATGCACATTTTTGTGGTGCTTGCGTTAACATTTCACTGCAATCTGCTGAAGGCTAGACATACAGATTTTACCTCCAGTAATCTTCACCTTACTGTTAATAAAACTAAAAGAGATTTTGAGGGCAGGTAGAAAGGATGGTGCTTTAGAACTGGGAGAAGTCACTGTGGCCCATGGAGTAAACCATGAAGCCCTGGATTCAAAATGTCTCTGCTACTGTCTGTGCAGACTGGAGACACATCCATCACCTCGGAACTTTGGCTTCCATGTCTGTATAATGGGAATGGAAATATCTGCCTGGCAGGGTTTGGAAAGGATTAAGTAAACACGTAACAATTGCTTAATCATAGTAGGGATTATTTTTGTGGAAGGCGTATATTTACATATTACATATACAATTACAATAAAATGTTTATGAACAAATGGGTAATGTCAGAAAAAAATAGGATTATTTTATTTCTTATAATGGACAGCAAATATCTTATTAAGCAAAAATAGTATTTAAGTTATAGCTGTTACAGGTAATTTTATCCTTCTAACAATCCAAAGTAAGAGTATTCATTTTCTTTCTTGTTGGTGGAGTCTGATCTCATTTTTCATTGTTAGCCAAGCTCACTTGTCTCTTGATAGATGCACTCTCTAACAATGATGCAGAGCAACACAGATTTACCTACAAAAAGGATATGCATTCTTATTAGCTTTGCACATTAATGTTACTGATAGTTGTGGACTATCTTTAAAACATTTAAACCAATAATACACAAATATAGATCCAAGTTTGTTGCTCTAATCATTGACATCAGGAAATCATTACTTATAATAAGTTATTTTAGACATGTTTAAGAAAAAATGTAAAAAAATCTTAGCTTTTGCACTTCAATACATAGGATTGCATTATTTTAAGCACTGCTAATGACAAGGATCAGATAAAACATGTAGGTAATGATTTTATAACTCACAGAAGTTTAAAATATTATTAGAAGTGTCAAGATTGTTTTCTTCCTTTAAGTAAATTATTGTTCTGAGGACAAGAAGAGGAGTGTGCTAAGGGTAATTAGTAACTTTGAATTCTAATGCCTGTACCACTATTAAGCTGAAACTGTTGAAAGGTAGCTCCACACCCAACTCTGGCCAAGGTGTCTCTGGCCTCATATATAAAAAGAAAATGATGGTAATGAACTTCTTTAATGAAAAAAATTTTAAATGTTTTCTAGAAGTAAATTTTCACAAAAAAATAGTTTTGTCAAAAGCTATAATTAAAAAGGATATTCACATTAGCATGTCTGCAGCGAACATTGGTTAGAGAGCAGGCAAGATGTATACGTAAATGACACAAGTGTTTTACACCTCTAATTTAATCAAAGTAAGTAGTGTAGACCACATATAAAATAGGTGTTTTTGTAACTAACAACTATGATTAAATTGTATCCAAAAAAGAGAATATGGTGGGCAAGTTATACACAGAGTACTATATAATATAATACTACATGGCAATTTTTTTGAGAGGAAATATTTCACAAATTTAATTCTGTGATTTAAATACAACCACTTGATATGAATTTTCAAAAAGTTCTAAAGTGGTTCTGAAGTAAAGCAGAAATTAGAAGTTTTGAGAATATTGTTATATTTCAAAATATGAATTTCTGATTCTATCAAGCTTTTTTTTTTAATATTTCAAGAAAAACAGTCTCTATGCAGTCTCCACTTTCAGTCCTCAGGTGTCAGGGTTTTCTCCTGCGAGTTTTCTGTTGATTATTCAGGAAGTTTTTCTGTATTTTAGTTGTAATATCATTTTGTTCCTGGGGGCATGTCCGTGCAGCATCCACTTACTCTGCTGCCATTTTAAATCTTCCACACAGAGTGTTTTCTGATTCTATCAAGCTTTAGAAAAACTTGCAAATATGCCTTTTAAAGACTGTGTCATATCCTATATAATAAAAGCCTAATATGCTAAGTGTCCGGTCAACTGGTCAGCTGTTCAACCAATCAAAGAGTAATATGCTAATGATATGTTATGGCCACTCAACTGCTTGCTATGATGTGCACTGGCCACCAGGGGGCAGACAGTTGACTATACAACCAGTCGCTATGATGTGCACTGACCACCAGGGGGCAGACGCTCCAAGTAGTAAGTTAGCTTGCTGCTCGAGTCTGGCCAATGAGGACTGAACAAGATGGGCTGGACATGCCCTGGAGCCCTCCCTGGTCCCTTCCCAGCTGGCCAACTTCCCGCATCCCTTCCCGGCCCTGATTGTGCACCAGTGGGGTCCCTCAGCCTGGCCTGCACCATCTCGCAATCCAGGACCCCTGGGGGATGTCGGAGAGCTGGTTTCAATCTGATTCTGTAGGCCAGGCCAAGGGACCCCACTGGTGCATGAATTCAGGCACTGGGCCTCTAGTTTTTAAATATTATTTTAAAAATATTTATATGTGTGTTATAATTCCAATGCATTATTAAGCACCAGCACAGTTTCTTACACACAGTAGGTGAAGAGGATTTTAAATGCAATTTAATTATTTTGCACAGTGCTTACTATGCTATTTTTCAAAATTCAATGAATAGGTTGTATATGGGTTTCTTTTGTTGTTGATAATTATAGAATTTCAATCCATAAAGGTGTTGAAATTTTCTATACATTTACCGGACTGGACTTTTTGGCTCTTTTTTCATTTGCTATAAATAGGAATTCGGTTTATTTAGAAAATACCTTTCATAAAAAGGGAAGAAAAATCTTACATACCTCACTAAAAGAGATTACTGAATGGATTCATAGTTATATGTTTCAGCAAGATACTATGCATTTTTCATTCTACAATGTTTTAACTAATCCTCAATTCTGAGAGCATAAGAACTCTGTATTGATATGTTTATTCATTCATTGATTTATCTAATCTAATAAAAGGGTAATATGCAAATTAACCATCACCCTACAACAAAGATGGCGGTGCCCATAGCATCCTGCGCCCCAGCCACGGAGGGAAGGAGGGCTGTGGACACAATGTGGGACTGCCGGGCTGTGGGCGTGCCCCTGGCGGCCGCTGTGTGGCTTGGGGCACACCCCCCAGCCCAGCGGACAGAAGCCCAGTGGACAGAATGCCCCCAGCCCAGCAGATACAATGCAGGGGGTCCTCTGTGCAATGTGTGTCCCTCTCACATTAATGTTTCTCTCTGTCTTTCCCTCTCTCTTCCATGCTCTCTAAAAATCAATGGAAACATATCCTCAGGTGAAGATAAAAAAAAAAAAGAAAGAAAGAAATGTGATATCCTATGAAAGACACATCTTGAAAATGCCTAAAGAAAGTTGTCATTTTTTCGTGGTGAAGGGACTAGAGTCCATGCTTATGAAAACACCTTGTTGGCTGTGGCAGTGGCAGCAGCAGTGGGGTGATGGGGCTGGCGTCTTCCCCTGATCAGCCCAGTCACCTCCCTCAGAAGGAGGCCAGACTGCGGCTTAGGCCCACTCTCCATGGAGTAGGACATCCCCCGAGGGCTCCCAGTCTATGAGAGGGGGCAGGCTGGGCTGAGGTACCCCACCTCCCCAGTGCACAAATTTCGTGCACCGGTCCTCTAGTATGTGTGTGTGTGTGTGTGTGTGTGTGTGTGTGTGTGTATGTATATGTGTATGTATATATATATATATATATATATATATATATATATGACATGGAATTTATATTACCATGAATCCAAAAATGTATGCCTTATTAGACTCTTGGAGTCAAGTTGGAAATTCTGATTTTCTGGATCCCAGCAGACATTCTTAGGAGGGGAATAAAGCAATATCTACTTGTGTCTCATTTAATATAGAATGATAGTCTTATTTTATTCTAATTTATATATTTTTCCCAATCAGAACAAACAGCATTCCTATTAGAAATCCTGGAGGGTAAACTTCAGTTATTTCTAACATATGCTGAATAATATAATGCTTAGAGCTTAAACTTTGGTTTGACATTTGCATCTGTTGCTTAGTGACTGTGTCACATTCAGTGAATTCTTAACCATCTTGTAAGGTAAGGATAATAATCTCTAACTCACAGCTTTGTGGTTAGAGATTAAAGAAATAATGCATGAAAAGTACATAGCACATTCTCTGACACATAAATAGCAGTAGCTCTTATGATTATCATTTTTCAGTGACTTCAAACAAGAACGTCTAAAACAAAAAAATACAACATATACAAACAAAACTCTTCAAATACTGCAGACTCAAGAACAATGTCTATTTAACATATTTGAAGCAAATGTATTTTTCCTCAAAACATCTGAATATTAGACTTGTTAGTCCTCTTGAGTATATGCACATATGTTCTACTAGTAAAATGTATTTCTTTTAATCTTACTGATTATATATTAAAATATTGTATCTAGCAGTTTTATTTTGTGCTTAAAGTGATTCAAATAGCATGCACAAATGCAGCAGCATTAAATATATGCATATTGTCACGCAAATATATACACACATAGCATTGTTTGAGAACTGGGAAAGGAGATCAGAGAAAACAGAAATAATATTGCTTATCATACAAATACATTGTCAGCATGTACAGGTGCGTCAAACTGTGTAAATGCTGCTGTGGTTGAAGTTACTAGGGCAGAGCACCTCGAAGTCTTTTTATTTCATATTTATACACACATGGCACATGCACACATGCATGCACACACCTATACTTTCATTTATAATATATACACATATATATTTATATTAATATTTTTGCACATCAAAATTCCACTTTAAAACCAAAGGCACTCAGAAGCAAGACTATTTCTATTTCCTGAAACTCAGACATGCTAGCATTCATATTCAATGCTTTATGTTAAGTGCAATGAGCAAAATATAATACCAAACTAAAATTCATGAGCAAAGGTTATTGAAATGTATAACAATGAAAGCAAAGTAAACTACATGTTGATCAGCTCAAGTCAGTGTGTGAAAGGATATACTTTTGCTATGTAACTGGACCCATAAAAAAAGAGATACTATTCAAAGTTGAGACAGTTTTCATTTATATAATATGAATTATACACCTGAAAGTCTGTTGGAGAAACCAAAGCAAATCAAAACAAAATGCCTTGCACAAATGGATATATAAATGTCATGAATTTGAAAAAATACTTATAAGTTTATCTTCCTTTATTATTCCTGTTTAAGTTTGAGAACACAGAAAAGCAAGTGAAATACTGTATTTAATAAACATTCACCAAAGAATTATCTGTGCATTAGAATAAAATATACTTGAAATAATGCAAGCTGAAATTAAAAAAATGCATGAGAGATGTCAAGTTAACAATATAAGTAGTCATAAAATTAAGTGAATTAAAAAGAATTCAGATTATTACCATTTTTTTGCTAAAATCACTAAAATGTCATTTAGGAAAAAGTGTACTTTTAATAGTCCTGATACATTCAAAATCAAATGTTAAAACATAAACTCTGCACATAAAAATGAGCAAAACATAAATATCTAAATTAATACTAATAAAATTAACTTCCTGATTATTTCAGTTCACAATAGCTGCACATATTTTAAATGGCTTAATTAATTTATTCAAGCTACATAATTGATCCAATGTGGAAAGTGATAGCAGCATTTATAAGTTTTTACATAAAATAAGTATTGCTAACCTTAAAATTTATTCTGGGAATATTTTTCTTGAGAAACAGAAGGAACTATGCAAAATATCTAAAAAGAAGACAATTTCCTCATCATAACCTAACTATTGTTTTCTCTCATGAAATATATTGCATCTATATATTTTTTATTTTTATTTTCATGTTTTAAGAATGACATATTTACTCATAATTTCCCTCTGTTAGCATATTTAACTTTTTAAAAATATGTGAACTTTTAATTTTATTATATATTGTGATTTATTTTTTAATTTTATTTTTTAATTAAATCAGTATTTATTGTTGAAAGTATTATATATGTCCCCTTTTCCCCCCACTCACCCCTTCTAACCCACCCCCACCCCCTGCCCCATATTTAACTCTTGACAGATAGCTTTCTTTATGTAGTTTTTAAACCAAAAATTGCAGTTTTGCTAAAAACACATGTAACTAGTCTCTTTGATAGGAGAACTGAACCAGAGTATAACTTCATTGAAGGTGAGAACTACAAAGTGACAAAGTGAGACAAAAGAGAGATGATATATATGCATGGACATATAAAATGTATTACATATACACACACACACACACACACACACACACACACACACACTGAGTGGTCAGATTATTATGATCTCTGAATGCATAATAATCTGGCCACTCAGTGTATATCCTATATAATAAAAGGCTAATATGCAAATTGTCCCCTCGACCAGGAGTTCAACCAGCAGGCAGGCCAGCCAACTGCCCATGTCTCCTCCCCCTGGCTGGCCTGGCAGGACCCACCCATGCACAAATTCATGCACCGGGCCTCTAGTGTGTGTGCGTCTGTGTGTGTGTGTGTGTGTGTGTGTGTGTGTGTGTGTGTGTATATATATATATACACACACTGAGTGGCCAAATTATTATGCATTCAGATATCATAATAATCTGGCCACTCTGTGTGTGTATGTGTGTGTGTATATATATATATATATACATATATATATATATATACACACACACAAAATTTTTCATTGATTCATTGTTAGCATATATATATATGTGTATGTGTGTGTGTATATATATATATATATGTATATATATATATATATACACACACACATACACATATATATATATGCTAACAATGAATCAATGAAAAATTTTAGTTTAGTCTACACAATTTATATTTTATATATAAAATATAATTTTTTACTATATTGTAAATATATATTGAGAATACATAATAGAAGAATAAATGTGTGAATTTGTATACATAATATTTGAAATATAGCAATAAAGCTAAAGGAATAACTTTTAATATAAAAAACATGATTTTTATAATAACTATTCATTACATCTGTATCTAAGGGCAAATGATGAAAAATATTAATCTGAGTATGTGTACGTGTGTGTGTGTGTGTGTGTGTGTGTGTGTGTGTGTGTGTGTGTATGGTTGGCTTGAAGTTAACTCATTATGAAGTGTATGTTTTTTCTCTGATAGCCCAGCAACTCTATTACTCCACCACAGAGAGGAAGTAAAAAGAATTCACAACCATCTTTTTTTTTTTTTTTAAGGAAGTAGTAATCTACTTTACTTAACTGCCAAAAGCTGAATGTTTCTTTGGCTTAGAAAGTCCTTTTTTCTCGCCATGTTTTATTTTGATCACTGAAGCTTTCTGGTGGTGAGACTGTGCTCCTTTCCTGTGCCCCACTGCCACTGCAGGGGCAGCCACTTGTCCTCCTACTTGTCACTGAATAGCACTGTGAGCCTTGTCTCTCTCCCTGCTCCCTGCTCTCTGGCTGTACATCAGTTTTCAAAACTTGCTGGTGCAGGGGTTACTAATCCACAGAACTGAGTGAAATGCCTTTGTTGACCTTAGATGTCTTAGCAACTATGAGAGGGGTCTACAAGGTTTTTAACATATTTCCTTTAAAAAATAAAGATTAAGTGGGAAAAGAATATAAAGTTATTGCTTGAAGAATTTGCACAAATCAGTCTTCATATACACTCACAACAATGTGTTAAATTTTACTTTCATAACATGATTTTCAAATCATTGTTAAATGTACTAAAATTACTTAGATTTTTGCATACTTAATCATTACTATTTTTCTCTTATAACTTTGAATTTCTAAAGAAAATTCTGAGTCAAATATCATTCTTTCTAAATTATAAAAAATTCTAATATATGAGATAGCTATGATAAAAAGACAAATACTTTTTATCTAATGCTTAGAGCATTTCTAGATCAAGTGTACAGAAGGTTAACTATTAGCACATTATAAAAGGGAAGAAGTTAGAAAAATAAAAATATATATTTTGGTCATTTTTAAATGTAAGGTAAGAAAAGCATGTATTTCAGATCATCCCATCTCTAAAAGAACACTACCTTTGACATAATGCTTTGTGGCAAATATAGTATACATTTAATCTAAATCAACATTAACTTTGTCACTTAGGTATTGAGCATTTATTGCAACACAAAATTTAATTTTCATGGAAAGCATGAAAGGTATATTTCATTATGTATATGTCTATGAACATACACCTTTATGTATACACGAGTAATTCATTATTCTTAGCTGTGAGGACTTATGGCTATTGACATTGTCAATTTTTATCTCATTACTCATCACTGCTTACTGTGGGTGCTAATAGTATATTCCCATGAAGTTTGTGTGTGCTATAATGTAAATTCTGACATTGCTACTGTCAGTCACTAATATACATCATTCAGTTCATGTCAAGATGATACATCACAATGCTCAACAACTGTCATCTCAGCTTTAAATAGATCTACATTTTCTCAACTTTACAATTACTTTGTTTAGAATCTAATTACTTTTCTAACAATATGAGCAACTAAATCATTCTAATGCATTCAAAGTAATTGCTGATTTAAAAGCATTCCTTCTGAAAATTAAGCAAAAAGAATACTTCTAAATGAACAATAAAATAATTTATCACAGAATGGAAATTAATCAAAACTTTCATTTAAAAAAATTAAGAATCATAGTTTCACAGACTTTTAAATTTTAGTTAAAGTGCATGTTAAAATGATAATTTTACAATGTTTAAAAATATATAAGTTAATAAGAGTGTCATTATTTGAAGTTGAACCTTCCCATAGTTATACAGCTGGAGTATTTGAACCTAATCTTTTAAAATTGAATTTATGAGGGGGACATTGATTAATAAAATAATGTACCTTTCAAGTGCACAATTCTATAATACATTATCTATATATTATCTTGTGTGTTCACTACCCTAAGCCAATTCTCTTTCCCACACCATTGATCATCCCTTTATCTTCTTCTACTTCCCCCCACCCTGCTTTTCCTCTGATAATCAACATACTGTTGTCTGTGTCTATGAGTTTTGGGTGGTTTTTTTGCTGCTGTTGTTTTTTGTTTGTTTGTTTTTGCTTAATCTCCTCTCCTTTTCCACGTAAACCTTCTATCTTCCACCCCCTTAACAGCTGTCACTCTGTTCTCTGTATCTATGAGTCTGTTTCTATTTTGTTTGATTGTTTAATTGTTCATTATATTCCACATATAAGTAAAATAATATGATATTTGTCTTTCTCTAATTGGCTTATTCACTTAGCATAATACTCTCCAGGTCCATCCATGTTCTCACAAAAAGTAAGATTTCCTTCTTTTTATGGCTATGTAGTTTTCCATTGTGTAAATATACCACAGCTTTTTTTACCCACTCATCTACTGATTTGGGCTGCTTCCAAATCTTGCCTGTTGTAAATAAGGCTGCAATGAACATAGAGGGCCATATATTCTTTCAAGTTAGTTTTTCAGGTTCCTATTATATACCTGAATAAGGCAGTTCCATTTTTAATTTTTTGCGGAAACTCCATACTGCTTTCCACAGTGGATGCACCCATCTTCATTCCCACCAACAATGTATGGGGAATCCCTTTTCTCATCTTCACCAATATTTTTATTTGTTGATTTATTCATGATTCCAACTCTGACGGGTGTGAGGTGACTTTTTGTTTCAATCCTCACCAGAGGATGTGCTTTTTACTAATTTTTACAGAGAGAGAGAGAAACATTTTTTGCTTGACTTTTGCAAGCACCCTGGCTGAGTATCAAGGGCAACTTGGGTATGTGCTCTGACTAGGAATCAAACTCATGACCCTTCTGTCCATGGAACAATGCTCCAACCAACTGAGGCCACAGAGGCCAGTACCTCATTATGGTTTTAATTTGCCCTTTTCTCATGATTAGTGATGTTGAGCATCTTTTCATACATCCATTGCCCATTTGTATATCCTCTTTGGAGAAGTGTTGAGTTGCATGAGTATTTTTTAATAAATGTTGGATATTAAGCCCAGTATCAGATGTATCATTGGTGAATATGGTATTTCATTCAGTGGGTTGCCTTTTCATTTTAATGATGCTTTCCTGTGCTGTGCAAAACATCTTTTAACTTGATGTAGTGCCATTTGTTTATTTTTCTTTTGTTCCCCCTGCCTGAGTTGAACCTGATCTTGACTTCTGCCATGCATGTGTCCTTTCAGTAGTTTTCCTGTTTCCTTTTCCCATCTCCATTGTTAATATGTTCTTTGTTTCTTTTTTATTCTCTTATCTGTATTTTTTCTTATGCCCCTTCCTATGTTTTCTTTTTCTCTATTTAGTGAATTACCAGTTTAATTGACATTACAATAAAATATTTTAAATTCATTAAATCATTTTCCTCCTTTCCTTCTGCAGCATAGAAAATGATCATTCCTACACTTCAGACGTTTTAAAAAGAATGTCAGGACTTTCTCTCTTTCTTTTAACTTTTTCTTGCTGTAATCACCTGTGGCCTTCTAAGTTTCATTCCTCTGATCTATTGAACCTTCCATATTGTTCTCTTTATTCCTATTCCAAATATATTTTAACTTTCTCCTATATTTCCCCAAACATTTTCAAAAGCTGTTAGAATTCCAATCTCAAAAAACAAACAAAAAATTGAATGCTCATGATGGAAATTATCTAAAAAAAACTTTTACACTTTTAAAATTGTTAATGAATTGTTTTTGATAAACCACATTATTATAATAATATTTCACTTTTTAAAAGTAATGAGCCCAAGGTGAAGGCATGTACTGGGGGGTAGGGGAGGCTGGTGGGAGGTCAATGGGAGGAAAAAAAAGGAGACATATGTACTACTACTTGTAATACTTCAAATAATAATAAAAATAAAAAAATAAAAGTATTGAGCCCAGCCAGTGTAGCTCAGTGGTTGAACCAGAATGTCACAGTTCAATTCCCAGTCAGAGCACATGCCCAAGTTGCAGGCTTAATCCCCACTATGGGGCATGCTGGAGGCAGCCGATCAATGATTCTCTCTCATCACTGGTGTTTCTATCTCTCTTTCTCCCTCTCCCTTCCTCTCTGAAATTAATAAAAAATATATTTAAAAAAATAAAAGTAATGAAATATTTTGGATATGATGAAATATTTTTAAAACAATTGGAAAAAATCCATTAAGTTATTCATTAAAAAATATAATTGAGTTTACGTGTGTAAGACCAGATAAACTATATATCAATGCCAGCAAGCCGAAGAGGAGTACTCTAATCTTTCTAAACCCAAAGGAGACTGATGTGAATGTGCTTCTAAAATAAGTAAATATAACATGTTCCTTTTCCAAATCTATGCTTTGTACAGCCCTAATATGCAAACGTCTCCTTAACTTTTCTTTGTGTTTACATACTTATCTCACAGCAATCCACCTGACACCACTACCAGACACGTCTTCCCAATGGACAGCTTGAGTTATGGCACCCATATACTCCTAAGCCTTCCCTCCATGCCTGTCAAATAGAGTTCACTTTAGAAGGATGTCTCATCATCTGGCTTTCATCTGTTTTCTGACCTAATGCACCAGTGAGGTGGGGAGTGTATCCTTATGCTAGCAAATTGAACTTTCAGTCTCTGCCATTGTTCACATTATCCCCAGTGTTCTTCACTCTGCTTGGCTGGGTCTGAACTCTGCCACTTCACTAAAAATCAGTTTCTTGAAAACTTCTTAGATTCCAACTAACTGGAAATAATGATTTCTTTAATAGCTCATCTGTTGCACTATTTTCCTATTTGCATGTATTTTTTGTATTTTCAGTTCCCACCTTCAGACTCTAGGTAAAAGGACTCTAGGTGAAAGGGGCCTCCTGCCTGCTTCTTCCCAGTGTCCATCATTTGTTTACCATGCACTTTATATTAGACTAGAGGCCCAGAGCATGAATTCATGCATGGGTGGGGTCCTTGGGAGGCCTGCAGGAATCGGGCCCCAGCTCACGCCCCCAGCCTCGCAGCCCCACAGCCCAACCTGACACCCCACCATTGCCTAGTGTCGCCCCCTCACCTTCTCCACCATCCCACCTGCAGGGCGATCAATCAAGGCCGGGCCCCCCAACTTTGCTGCTGGTCACCATCTGCAGGGCAATCAGGCCTAAACCAGCAGTCGGATATCCCTCTTGCAATTGAGGACTGCTGGCTCATAATTGTCCACCTGCCTGCCTATCTGATCACTCCTAAGCATTCTGCCTGCCTGATTGCCCCTAATGGCCTCTGCCTGCCTGCCTCATCTCCCCTAACCTCTCTGCCTGCCTGCCTGATTGTCCCTAACCACTCTCCCCTGCTGGCCTGCTTGCCCCTAACTGCTCTCCCCTGCTGGCCTGATCACCCCTAACAACTCTGCCTTGGCCCCGGCCACTGTGGCTTTGTCCAGAAGGACATCTGGAAGATGCCCAGTCTATCTGGTCTAATTAGCATATTACCCTTTTATTAGTATAGGTAAGGTTATATGTATTGGATAAATGATTGAATAAATGAGTACCTCTTTAAATTATTATGGCACTATATAAGGAATTACATGAAGGAATGTCAACTCTTTGATTGAAAATACTTCCAAAAAATATACTTTCAATTTAGAGGCCTCATCCCTCACACTTTTTGCCCAAAGTACCACCAACCCTTTATGAATGCATAAAGAGCACATAGCAGACCTCCATTTCTAGGGGACATTTCCTAATCTGATTAGGGCTGCTCTCTGACAGGAAAATAAACTACTGAGGAACAATTCTTGATGAAAGCATCTTTCTATGGAAATGAATTACCTGAATATTAAATCTTATCAATGTTTCCCTATCCCACTACCTGTCTACTTCTTTCTTGAAGTCAGCTCATCAAGGATACCAGTAGCTTGGTAATAGACTAGACCAGCGATTTTCAACCTTTTTCACTTCATGGCACACGTAAAAGAATTACTAAAATCTTGCAGCACAACAACAACATGTTTTTTTGTGGGGTTTTTTTGCCCACCTGAAAAAAATATAGGCGTAATGTTAATTTATAAAAATAATAATAGTAATTACCTACCCTTTTTGGTCCAAAGTGACTTTTTTAAAAAGCAGGTGCCTATACTTGTATATAAGGATTTCTGGTACCAAGAATTAACCAATCAGATTTAACCTTATTACATCACATGACCAATAAGATACAATTCTATTATATGATCTATATATGTACGGTTCAAGACAGGGAATTCACACTGGGTGGCTATTGTTGTGTCGGCAGCTGTCATTTTTTATTTGACAATCTAAGAAAAAAGAGTTCAGAGCCCCTGACTAAATAGTCTGTTATTGCATGTTTTAAAATTTCTTGCAGCACAATGGTTCAAAAATCACTGGACCTTTTCTTCTGTCCCTGATATTTCTCAAGCAAAGCATGTTCTGGTAGGTGGACAAAGCTGAGCCTCTTCTACTTTCCCCGGAAGACTTCCAATCCAGGCCCTGATTTCTGTTCTTGGTCCTGCTCTCGGTACAGTCTAGGTTGTTTCTAGCAAAAAAATATATATATCCTTTTTTGGTTTTTTTTTGGTCATAATAGAGTGCAACCATTACAAAAAAAAAGTTATATTGATAACAGTTACTCCTATTCCACCTTATGGATTTGCAGTGTGATACATGGGACTGAGGGTCTTTCAGTCAGTTAAACAGCTTTACAGAAAGCTTCTGAGATTGAACACAGAAAACAGCATAACCTTATTTCAATTGCCATTTTATGTACATTGGGTAAGTGACATTCAAGTAGGTACTTTTGTTTCACTGATTCAAATGTGCTACGTTATAAACATGGAAGTAACTACTAGACTTTTTTTTCTTCTTTCATTTTTCTTTTAGGATAAAAATTATAAGAAAAATGTTTTGCTGTTAAGGATAACTTATAATGTAAGAAAATGAATTTTTGTAAAAAGAATTGCCAATAAAATACAATTTTACTTTAGAAAATGTATATGGTACTATTTGAATAGCAATGTAATATAAAAAATTTAAATGCCCTTTGGGAGGAATTAATAATTGCCCCAAACTATTTTCCCAGGACCTTTTAAAGAGGGGTCATACCACTTTTGAAATATTCACTCTCAACTGTTCAGTTCATATACTTAGTGCTATACTGTTTATAAATGTTCTCCTAACTGCTTTTGGCCATTAGGCCTTTAAGGAATCTACAAAATGGTGTATCAACTTGTGCTTCCAGTATGGAACCTCACATTGACGCCCCTAAAGAATTTCTAATTTTTGGTTGCCCTAGTAAAATAGGTATTTTGTTTCTCTCTTAGGCTACTATAAAACATTTCTATGGTAGTGAGTGTTTAATGCAACTTTCCCCACTGGTTGCATTTTAGATATGGGTCAAATGATTTTTGCTGTAGTTGACATTAAAAGTACATAAATATTATGCACCATTGAAGCACACCACTAATGTTATATTCTACCAATCATTAAGATCACTGATCAGAGATGAATAAGTTGCCATTATTAAGGATTTAGTGTTATCCATAAATTTATCTTGGACATATGTCTGCTTAAAATAATAATGAAATTTATATATGAATTTAAATGTAGAACTAGGATCATATAAATGACTCAAGGAAAAAAATAGTTATAGCTGAAATATTAAAATAAATATGGAAAAAAGATATGTATATTAAAATAAATATGGAAAAAGGATGGATTCATACTTAAGTTACCCTAATAACTATACTGGTGGTTTTTTTCATTTGTATTTACAACTATAGTTAGCCATCATGTCCATAGGCAAATGTAGTAAAGTATATTTTAGCACAAACATTTTGGTACATCCATGTCTTAGTAAAGAAAAAATGTAGGTGATTTTCACATTTTATAAAATCTGGGTCAAGAAAAAATAATCTGGGTAGATTATAACAAAAAATAAAAACCTTTACCCAGATTATAATTTGCATAAGTATCTTTTGTTAAAATGTCCAATCTATTCTGGTTTAAGATGTTTCTCTCGAGTTGAGAATTTGTGTATACTCTTTGGTAAGTCTTTTCCTGGTATATTTCCAAGTTAAAATTCCTGATACTTGGAAATATGTCTATGCTGAGTGAAGTGCTCTAATGACAACGTTAGGGTTTTGATGAACAGCAGTCAGTGAAAAGTTTCCAGGCAACTCTCACAAGACTACAAAGTGAAGACATAACAGTTATCCTTTATTTAAGATAACAAAAATTTAAAGGTATCTTCTTTCAGTACTTTCTCTCTTTATCTCACACAGATAGACTATATATCAGTAATCTGGACACCAAAGTATTTAAAGCTATTATTTAGTAACATAATAAGTAGTAATTTAAATACAAGGTAAAGTCACCACATTGTCTTGTTTACTACTGATGTTAATTTCAAGCTGACATTCAATGCTTCCCCAAAAGGCAGCCTGTGATTTGTTATCATTAAACTGTCAAATCTGCCTTCAGTTGGAAATAGATTCACACTACATCTTTTACAGATTACCACTTTATTTCTATCAGTCAAAAAATTCCAGAATAATTTTAATTGTGTCTGTGCTATTTTTCTATTAACTGTTTTAAGCATTTTTCTGGCCTTTTAATTGCAGTTTAATAGTGGTCATTAACACATTAAGGGATTTTACAAGAACATTTGAAGTCCTCTTGACTTCTACCAAAGTTGACACTTCAATGCTAGAGTAATTTCAGCTATTCATTTATTTAATAGTGACCTATGCAAATGTGGAACCATGTCATTTTACAAATTGACTGTAATAATTAACTACAAAGGCAGAGTAAAATGAAACAGGTTACAATTAGAATATAACTGCTACAGTATTACGTCAGCTAGGATAAAATCTCAAATGATTAAATTGGTTTCAATTATTAAGACTCAGTTTAATGTACCCACTGTTCTGATTTTTACATTTCTCTTTTATTGTGTGTATGAGATGTCACCTCATACAATTTATGTATTTTATTCATCTTGGTTAAACAGGCATTACAAAAGTTTAATTAAGTAGTAAAAGACTTCACATTATTCTGCTGAATTCCAAATTAGTGGTAGAAACTAGTCCGAGTGCATGCTACATGCTACTCAGAATCATTTCAATTAGCCATATCTATTAAGCCACCCAACATTCCCTTTTACAGTAAATATATGTAACATGTCACTAGCCATCAGAATATGTATTTTAATCACATAATTATCACAACTTTCCCAACTAGTTCTTGGATGTATCATCTTCATCTACATCACTTATGTTTTTTAACATAACAACTGAGCCATCTTTCCAAAATCCCAAGAATTTTCTACATTCAAGACTCCTATACATGGGGTGGCAGGGCTGGCTTTCTGAGCATGCAGCCTACACAATAGCACAGAGCCTCCATACTCAGTTAAGGCCTACACTTGGTTTAGTGTTCTGCTATTGCTGTTTTGAAATTTTTAAGATATTTTAACAAGTTGCCTTACATTTTTATTTTATGCTGAACCCTTCAAATTATGTAGCTAGTCCTGCTTGAAGGATTTCACACAGAAATATAATAACTTGTTCACCTTTGGCCAAATATTTAACATTTTACTCATCATTTACCTGGTTTTTAGGAACTAACTCTCCCTAACATGCAACTTCAGGAAATTGTCCCATGGGGGCAGTGTGGATAAGGAGGATGTCTACCTATCCAGTTAAATTAGCCAACAGCCTTGGCAATCAATGGAGCCTAAATAATCGCAGTCAGATCATTTCCTAGTAGATAGACTGTGTTTTAATTAGCATTTTCATATCTCAGTAATATATTGGTTTTAGTTATTAATTTCTTCTCAAAACAGAGAAACCATATAACAATGGTGTTAAAGTCAAAGGAGTATTTGAAATATGCTTAAGTTAAGATCGTGTTAAGAAAAACTCATTTCCAGCCAATACGTATCTCCAAATTCTGGAATATCCTTTACCCTATAAGTTTCTAATATGATGCCTGGGTAGTTTTAAATCCATTTATTTAATAAAGATGAACTCCAGTGACCTCAACATTTGGTTATTTTTTAATCAAAGTCTGGATTTGTATTTATGGATGAAATGCTCTACTCTGTGATAATATGGTTTTGGTATTATATTTCTCTCTTTTATTACAAATTTATTTATTCTAATTGATCCTGATATGTTTAGCACTTTGGTAACCCTAGAAGTGCAATCAGGAAACTTCATGTATCATGATCAACTAGGGTACTAGTTAAAAATGCAAATCCCTATTGAATCAGAAGTTTAAGTCTTTGGCTTTTTCATATGTTATTCTGTAATTTAGGATTCCCTTGCAGGACACATAGAAATGATTTTTTTATTTTTTTGGCATACTGTTACATAACCTGGTGGGATATTTAGCATGTACATCTGGCTTTTGTGTCATAAGAAAGACTTTTCAAAACTTCAAGACAGGGATTGATCAGAATAAATTTAAAATCTTCTTTCCTGCTCTAACTGGTTTGGCTCAGTGGCTAAAGTGTCAGCCTGCAGACTGATGGGTCCTGGGTTCGATTCCAGTCAAGGGCACATGCCTGGGTTGCAGGCTCCATCCCCAGTTGGGGGCATGCAGGAGGCAGCTGATCAATGATTCTCTCTCATCATTGATGTTTCCATCTCCCTCGCCCTCTCCCTTCCTCTCTGAAATCAATCAAAATATATTAAAACCCTCTTTCCTCTGCAAATTCAATATTAGTGTAATCTACTCCATCCTGGAATTCTAATGATATTTCCAATGGTTAGAGCTTACAGTTTGGAGAATTGTAAAGAAGCTATTATTTTATCTAGAAAATGGTCATCTACTATTTTGATATACTGTGAGACAGTTGTAAGAACTAAGAATGCTCCAAAATTGACTAAAAAATCCAGAGACTGGGTCAAAATTAGCATATCCCTATATGAAGTGTTTTTATAATTCATTCCTAAATATTTTGTTATTGATTTGTTTTTAAGGTCCAAAGTTATATATCTGGAGATAACCTCAAATACATCCAAAAATAAAATTGAGCCCTAGCTGGTTTGGCTCAGTGGATAGTGGGTCAACCTGTGGACTGAAGGTTCCTGGATTTGATTCAGGTCAAGGGTACATGCCTGGGTCTCTCTCATCATTGATGTTTCTATCTCTCTCTTCCTTACCCTTCCTCTCTGAAATCAATAAAATATATTTTAAAAAATAAAATTGATTCACTAATGTAGTGTCCTAAGAATTTATATATTATTGTCAAATAAATTGACTCCTCTCTACAAAACTTGGAGACCAATAGTCTTCCATCTAGACTATTAAATTAGTCAATTCAATAAAATACATCAACTCAACAATTTTTAACAATAAACCCTCCTCACATTTTAGCAAGCAAACAGAAATAACTTATGCAACTCGTTTTCTGATTGATTTTGTTCTTCTTTTATTGATTAAAGATGAATATTGAATAAAAAATACAATAAATTCAGGACATCATGAGGTCAATTAGGTAAAAAGAGAAAATACTTATTCTAAAGAGAATAGCAATAATTCAAAAAAACAACATTTAGGATTGAAGAATACCTTGAGCTTGAAAATTACTTTTATTTTTTTAAATGGAATTAGAGCTCTTAATTAACATGTAATTGTAATTAATATTGTGCAGTTGTAATAATATAATTATTATTAATTACATTTTTCAAATGTAATTAAAATCTATTGTTTGGAACAAAGGCAATCACTGGATTACAATTATCTGTATTTCTAAAAGAAACAATATGACAGATTTCAGATACATAGTATGAGTAACCAGGTATTATATTTTTTATAGCTATTAATTCATATACTTGGAACAATAGTAAACAGATAATATATGCACTTTTTATTCTAGAAGATCATTTTTACAGATCTGTCTTTAATGCATTTATAATTTACTTGGTGATTTTAAAAAGCACCATTCATTTAGATTTCATTCTACATTTATGTGTGACATCTTGAATGACATATGATTTTACTTTCCAGAATCATACATATAATATATCACAAACAACATTATTAATATTTCAAATAAGGTTACTTCTATAGTCTTTAATTAGATTTAATAGTAGATTATATATAATTACAAGTGCATTCTCATAAAAGTGCTATAGAGTTGTCAATTAAATTTTATCAGTAGGAGGTTAAATTTTCTATGAGTTCAGAGACAATGTCAAATTTCAAATTCTGAGATTTACACTAATATCACCCATATGATTTATTCTACTTTTTAAAAACCTCAGTTTATGCAGTGGTAAAATGGACTGAAATCAGTTTCATTTATTCTAATATGTGTGGGAATATTAAAGCCTGCCTTCAAGATAAATTGCAGAATAGACTATATTAACTTGTAATTGATGATAGGAGAATACTTCATTTACCTAAACTCTGTTGTAACTCATTTGACTATTAAATGGGAAAAAAGACAAATTAACAAATAGGGAGACTATTTTTTATTGTGACTGACTGTCTTGTAATGATTCTCTATTCAAATGTTAATGAGGGTATTGCTTTTAATGAAGGTATTACTATAGAAAATATATTTGTATGGATGAAGAGGCAAAAAACTTTTTACTTCAGAATTTTTTTTAAATTCCAGTTTCCCATCTATACTAATAAAAGCCTACGTGGCATCTCACCCTTGCATCAACACAAGATGGCCACCCCCACGTCGTCACAAGATGGCTGCCCCATGTCATCACAAGATGGCTGCCACAAATGGCCACCTCCCATGTCATCACAAGATGGCCTCCCCCATGTCATAAAAAGATGGCTACCACAAGATGGCCAGAAGGGGAGGGCAGTTGTGGGTGATTAGGCCATCAGGGGAGGGCAATTGGGGGCAATCGGGCTGGCAGGAGAGGGCAGTTGGGAGGGACAAGACCTACAGGGGAGGGCAGTTGGGGGTGGCCAGGCCTTCATGGGAGGGCAGTTGGGGGGCACCAGGACTGCAGGGGAGGGCAATTGGGGGCAATTGAGCTGGCAGAGGAGCAGATATGCATCAATCAGGCCAGCAGGCGAGCGGTTAGGGGGCAATCAGGCTGGCAGGCAGGTGAGTGGTGAGGAGCCAGCAGTTCTGGATTGTGAGAGGGATGTCCAACTGCCAGTTGCAGGATCAGGCCTAAACTGGCAATTGGACATCCCCTGAGGGGTCCCAGATTGGAGAGGGTACAGGCTGGGCTGAGGGACACCTCATTCCCCTTAGTGCATGAATTTCGTGCACTGGGTCTCTAGTTAAGAAATAAAGAAAAGCTCTGACCAGTGTTGCTCAGTGGTTGAGAGTCCTACCATGCGCAGAAAGATCACCAGTTTAATTCCCTGTCATGGCACATGCCCACATTGGAGTTCAACAGGAGGCAACCAATTGATATATCTCTCCCACATCGCTGTTTTCCTCTCTTTCCTTTCCTTTTCTCTCTCTCTGAAATTAATAAAAACATATTTTTAAATAAAAAAAAAGAACTAAAGAAAAAATACCTTAAATACATCTAACTTGATAGAAGTTCAAATCTTAGCATAATGTTGTATTCAGAGAATCAAATAACCAAAAACCTACCAATAAAATAGTAAAATATTTGCTCAAGTAAAATATTTGCAAAAGAAAAAGAAAATGCTTTGCATGTCAAAATCTATAGAATTATTCTTGTAACTATCCCTATTAACTTACCAAACACATATGAAGTGATGCTCTCAGAAACCTCTCTAATCTCAAAGTTCTCACTAGATCACTGCCCCACTCAACTTCCCCACACTTTAGAATAATTTCCCCACATAAATTCTCCACAACAAAACAAATCAACTCACAAGAGAGAACTTATCCTTTAAGAGAATCCTCTACTTTAGAACTTTTTCTTGAGAATAAGGAGGGAATTAATTACAGATAATATCTAAATAAGTTAATCTGGGTAGCAATTTCCTCTTGGTTGATACATCTTCCATAGCTCCACAAACTACACTCCTGATATTCATTGCTTATTCAATTGTTCCTTGAATTTATATTTTCTACCACCTGTCCCTCCATTCATATTGCATAATTGGGCTTGCCCACTTCCCTCCTACCTCTTCTAGGCAAATCTGATCTGAAATTCAAACATGCTTACCATCTCTGCTCTGGCAACATTCAAAGGATATGTTCACTATGTGAGCAATCTTATGGCCAATGACTGCCAACTGAAGCAAAAGTGGCATTGTTAAAACATGTGGTTATTTACCAAATGTCAAGCCTTTGTGTAATTCTACTAGGGCTACTAAATTTGCACCTCCTTTGCTGGGAGACACAAAATAACAATGGCTGAAAGCTGGTCAAGGATGGAAAGCCAATAAGGCTCTAACCCATATCTGACTCCAAATTTGGAGTGCATTTCTCTAGAAGGGAAATAAGGAACCCATCCATTGCTATTCACTAGGACCTTGCCCATGGACATTTCAATTTCATAAGGCAAAAATATCCCTGCACCAATTCTGGTGTGGGTTTATCTTTTACCACCACAATAGCATCTGAATTTCGTCATGCTGAAGGCACTGCAGTAACAGCAAGGATTCAGGAATCCGTTCTGACTGTGAAGGAGTCAATGATTTTTCAAATAATTTTCTCAGAATATGATCCACAGAAAAAGGACACTTTTTAACTCACAGCAATAGCAGTAGCTAGAGTACACATTTCCATAGGATGATAATGATACCAGAACCGGTGAGCAAGAATTCTTTCCGGGGTCATGTCTCATGGAATAGAAGAATGAAGCAGTGGACTAAAGGAGTTCAATCAAGGCAGAAGTTTTTTGTAAGAAAACACAGACTCCTGGCTTGGGAAGGGGACCCAAATAGGTTGCCTTTGAAGTATTTTGCTCTTCTCCCTTATATCTGCTAAAATCCATCCCTTATTTATCTGTGTCACCCTCTGATTGGCTTAGCAACAATTTCAAAGTCTACCATTCACTCCTCCTCCTCCTTCCCTCTTCCTCCATTTCTTTTGCAACATTTTATTTTGCACTTGAAGAAAAACATCCTTTTCTCATGACATCCCGTTTTTCTGTTTCTGACATCTGTTTTTCTGTAAGACAAATATTTTGTGGTTTCAGCTAGCTCCAACTGTCATGTCCATGCTTCTTCCTTCTTCCACTCCTTACTCTGTCTGCCTACTACTGTTTCTAACTCCTCTCAGTCCCCCCCTCCAATTAGGAAATCCCAACTGCTATTGGGAGCAGGGGTGATGACCACTTTAGCTGCATTCTGCTGAGTGGGGGTATTGATTGGAAGAAGCTGTCAGGGTCCATCGGAAATTGACTATCTAGGAAGGGGTCCAGGGAAGAAGATTGCTTGCATTTGTAGTGCCATCTGTAGGACCATCTGGAGTTTTATAGCCTCAAGAAGAAACAAAATGAATTAGGAGGTTTAACAAGCAAAGGCCAAAGATAAGTGCCAGCACAAGCATTAAGAGGTGTCCAATTAGAAGTTAAAGCTGGAGACCCAGTTAAGATTCTGTAGCCAGATGCCCCAAGATTCCAAAAGTTGTTGTCAGACTTTTGAGGCCCTATCAACTAGATTCTTGGTCCTATCCATTACTATGCCAGACTGATTGGTATAGAAACAGCATTCTTCCTCTAGGAATAGGCATAGCCCCCTTTCTCGGCTGTGAGGAGGTCACTTTCTGATTTTGGAGGGTTACTGCTGCCAGCAAATCTATTTGATCCTGCACTGCAACAATTCTTTGGGCAGTTTCCTCTAAGCTACCTGTCTCCCTGAGTAGGTTGATATAAACAACTTACCCTCTGGCTAGGGAGGAAAAATGCAAATCATTTACTCTTAAGAGTCCTTGGTTTAGGAAAGATAGGATTTACTAGATGGCTCCAAACTGCTGTTTAACCATCTCAGTTTCCCTATTCCACTTGTCCTGGCTTACTGGCTTGTGCCATGTATATAACTTCCTTTCAACATTTATCTTAACAAACATTCTATAACTTTCACAAACCTTTGTGAAACTTTCATAAACCTTTCTTCACAAAACTTACAACTTTCAGATATAACCAGCTTTAGAAACCACTTTCTTTTTCCTTCAAAATGCATCCCCAGGCCTCATGCCTTCAATTATACCAAAGCCATATAATTTCTTTTCAATTAGTTAGAATTAATTTTTCAGTATCCTGTTATTTCTAAATACCTAGATATTAAATAATTTTTACTATTTAACCCAGCAGAACTCCAAAATTTTAAGTTACCAAAGACTTTAACATTTTTTCTATACAAAGTGGGATTGGCCCCTGCCTCAGGGCTCTTGTAAAGCTCTGGCCCTTCTAGGAGAAAAAAATGGGGGGTTTGGAAGATTTATTTTCCATAATTGTCTTTCTTGAGTAGACTGTAACAGCATGAAATCTTGCATATAAGGAGATCTTATCCTATTTCAAAACAGAAACAAAAACAACCCCTAAAGTAAATAAATGAGTGCTCCCCAAAGGAGGGACTGGGACATTAGCCTTAGAATATTATTTCCCACTAAGCCAGAACAATAAAGGACCTTGGGTTCTGCATGGCCCAAATGTCCGGGTTGATCTCAGCCTCTATCAGTGGAAGACAGAGTACTTGTTCTAGGCATGTATGCATAATTGTTCCCAGGTGGACTAAGCTATACCACCCTAAAAGGGGCGCAGGGCTTTCTGGCATGATTAGGAAGGCATGGGAAAAGAACTACTCATCCCAACTACACCCTAAAGATTGAGAAAAATATCTCTTTAGCAGTTTCCCAGACACTCCTGTGATGGTCACAGCCTCTGAAGAGTATTTACCACAGTTCAAAGAGTACAGAGAAAGTGGCTCCAGTATTGAGGGTGAAATTAATTTCCTTGCGCTCAATGGTCAGGATTACCTGGTGATCCTGGGAGGAGATGACAGTCCTATGAGGAGCTGGGTAAGGGGGCTCTGGGGCCCATCAATCCTATTGGACCAGCTGAGTTGTCAGTTCTGTTACATGGGACCTTCATCTCTGAGGGCAGTCCAACCTTCAGTGATCTCCTTTACAGATATACCAGGGCTTATGGGGCAGTTTCCCTTGCCCCTTGGGGCAAATGTGGTGCATATGTCCAGTTTGGCTGCAGTTGTAACAAGTGATTGGGACTAACTTCCCGACTCCACATCCTGCACAGAGAGCCTTATTGGCTTCTTGGAGTGCGGCCACTATGGCCTTCTCCATTTTCTAGCCTTGGCCTGATCTCTCTTGTTTTTCCTCTCTTTCTCCTCCTGATCTCTATTATAAAATACAGGTGACAACTTTCAGGAGATTCTCTAAGGTACGCTCAGGACCAATAGCCAATTTCTGTAACTTTCTCCTGATGTCTAGAGTTGAATGGGTAATAAATTTATCCTTTAAAATCAGTTGTCCACCCGTAGGATTGGGGTCCATGTTAGTGTGCTTAACCAGTGCCTCCCTGAGTCTCTCCAAAAAGGCTGAAGGGTTCCATCTGCCCCACTGTGTAATAGTCCCCAAGCTCCTTCACCTTTTCTAGTACAGTTTATTTCTCAGTGGGTGAATTAGGCACAATAAAAGCACAATGTCTCTATAAGAGAGATCAAACATCTGGATGAAGCTTTGAAAGACCTCAATATACTTGACTGGGCCATCCAATAATTTTCCTAGATCACTCTTAATTTGACTTAAATCCCGGAGCGTAAAGGGACCTGTACCAGGGTAGGGCCAAACTCTCCATCTGCGTGTTCAACTAAGGGATGCAGACCCCTGGGTTATGCTGAGACCAAGTCCGGTTTAAGTGTGGGTCTCATTGCTGGAGGAGATGTTTTCTCTGGCGGTCCTGGGTACAGTGAATAAGAGGGTTCAAATGGGGGCACTGGTGATGGTGTGGCCTCCACTTTCTTTTTCCGTGGAACCTGTGTTACTATGGCCAAGAGCAAGGGATTGATCTTACAGTCCTTATGTAACCTGGTTTCTCTCTTATGGTAAAGAAAGCCTGGACATACGGGACTTCCAACCATTTACCTTCCTTCTACAAAAGATGTCTAATTGTAAAATGGTGTTATAATTGAGGCTCCCTTCTGGGGCCAGCTCTCCCTATATACTACCTGATACTGAGGCCAGGTCTGGGTGCAAAAAAGATCAGATGTTTTTCTTTGGAGTCTGTGGGTCAAATGTATCCCAGTGTTTAAGAATGGAGCCCATGGAGCTGTCTGCACAGGGTGAGAATGAAGCATTTCCCATCTGTAGCACACAAAAGGATGCCCATCATGTTCTGTGACCCTCCCTTCTCTATTTGGGGCATTCCTATCCCAAAGGGATGTGAAGAAAACACACTTTTAGCTCATTCTCCTAAAAATGAACAATTGCCTCATTGTGTGCAACCACAAACGAGGGTCTGCCAGACTAGTCGCTCTTACCAGTGAGACCTGGGGTACTCGAACCTGCTGCTGGGCCCCCATCCTCCTGATTTGGGGAAGCCTATTGTAACCCTTGTTTGCTACCTAAAATACCCACAGTGATATGCATATTTGTGTAGGTCCCAGATTCCCTCCTGTAGGAGAAGAATTAAGATGGTCTGCAAGCAGATGGCCTGTAAGGGTGGAATTCCATGTCTTGTCCCCCAGGGGATCCAAATAGCCCTTTGGACCCTAGACTTGTATTCACCAGGGCCCTCTCAAAAGGAGGCTGTGAAAAGTGGCTACCTGAAAAATGGGGCTCAGTCAGGGCCAGTGAATGAGAATGACCCTCACATTAAGATTTTGTCCCCTGTGCAGGGTCAAGACCCCTAGCACCATAGTGAATAACATAGTGTGGAAATATGCCCTCTCCTGGGAGGTACCGGGGCACAGAGTCAACTATTCCTGGCAGGTGAAGAAATGGTGGAGGGCTACCACCACCACCTGATTAGCTCACTAGAAGGACTCAGGGTTGTTGGAGTCTCATGCCAAGAGTAGAAAGAAAAAACTAGGTCCCCATTGAACTGGAGAGCCATGAACCATGCTCCATGGGCAGCAGGGACACAGCAGGGGAAGTGGCTCTGAAAACTATCTGAGGAGTAAGTCCCCAGTGGTGTAAACACGGACCAACAAATGGGGACCATGAAGGTTGATTTAGGAGGGTCTGGCCCGAGGAGCCAGTGGTCCTCATTTGGGAGGGGGGGCTCAAACCAAAGGGGGCTCCCATTTGAAACCATTGGAGTGTTCACTCAAGGAGAACAACAGTGGTAGCAAGGGCAGTGGGTTCGTCTCCAACTAAATAACCTACTGGGGACACAAGCTAGTAGTGGGTCCAGTGTTGTGGGTCAAAGTGTGTTACTTATGGAGGGAGCTCCCAGAGGAAATGATGCCTCTGGTCATTTCCCTCCTCTTAGGTGCCTCAGTTTCTCTCCCCGGTTGTCTAAAACAGCCATGAGGGCCAGGAGCACTGGGTGACCAGCCTTATGTGCACTCCCTGGACAGGTCAAAGTTTGATTACAGCTCCATACTGGAGTCCCTATGAGGCCCCTGCACGTCTTAGTGTTCAACCCAAGACACCTCTGCGAGGTCCTTACTCACGTAAGGACATTAGAGAGAAATCCTGAGTTAGGAACCCCAAGTGTTTTATGATGACTTTTAAGACAACATGAAGCATGACTACATCCATGTGATAGGGATACCAGAAGGAGAAGAGAAAGAGCAAAGGATCAATAACTTAGTTGAATAAATGTCTAAAAACTTCCCCAAACTGGTGAAGGAAAAAGACATACTGAGATGGCAAGCCCCTTCCTGCTTGCCATCTCCATAACCACACCTCAGCTTCTGTAATCTCACTTTCTTCTTCTGCTTCTGCTATAGCAGGGTCCGCTGCCGGTCAAGTTTCTGCTGTCTCAGGTTGTGTCCCATCCTCCCCAACTTGCAACAGATACCTGGAAGCTTAGCATATAACATAGAAAGAATGTCTATAATGTGTATTATATGACACATATGGGAGACAAAGAGCCTAGGGAGATAAATAAGGTTAAACCCCACTTTGTTCAGGGCTCAGCCTTGGGAGTTGACTCTGCTGAGCCAACACCAGTGCAAATAAACAATCCTTTTCTGAACCTCCAAGTGTGTCTGGTTTGTCGTTTCCTGCTGGCCTGATTTCTGTCATAACAATACAAATTCAGAAAGCACAGTGAGTCTCAAACAAGATAGACCCAAGACAGATAATTATTAAACTGAAAAAAAGTTCAAGACTAAGAGAGAATTTTAAAAGCCACATGATAAAGGTAGTCAGTTACATATAAAAGGAGTTCCTATAAAACTGTCAGGTGATTCCATAACAGAAATATTTAATACTAGAAGGGATTGGCATGAAATATTCATAGTGATGAAAAACAATACCTACAACCAAGGCTACAATACCCAACAAAGCTATCATTTTTAATGATACAATAAAAAGCTGAGAAAGTTTTCTACAACCAAGCCAGCATTATAAGAAATGTTAAAGGGCTTGCTTTAGGAAGCAGAAGAAGACAAAGAAAAGAAAAAAGAATTGGAGGAACATAGTTAAAAAAATAAAATGGCAATAAATACATATCTATTATAGCCAATTTTAATGTAAATGACTTAAATGTTCTAATAAAATACATAAGGTACTGAATGAATAAAAACACTAGACCCAGGTAGATGTTACCTTCAAGAGACTCAACTCAGAATGAAAGATACACACAGACTAAAAGCAAGGGGATGGGAAAAGATATTTCATGCAACTGGAAAGGAAAACAAAAAAAAAAACAATGCTGGGGGAGCAATTCTTTATATATGAAAAAATTAACTTAAAAACCAAGGATATAGTAAAAGAGAGAGAAAAACACTATATAATAATAAAGGGATCAATCAAATAAGAGGCTATAACCCTTGTAAACATTTATGCACCTAACATAGGAGCAACCAAATATGCAAAACTTAATGAACCTAAAGGGAAATAGTGATAGCAATACAGTTATAGTAGGGGATTTTAATACACATTGACATCAATAGATAGATCTTTCAAACAGAAAATCAATAAGGAGATGACAACCCTAAATGACATACTAGATCAAATAAATTTATTTGATTACATTCAGAGCATTCCACTTCAAGGCAGCAAAATATAAAATATTTCCAAATGCACATGGAATGTTTTCTGGGATAGAGCACATGTTAAGACACAGAGCAAGTTACAATACTTTTAAAAATACTGAAATAATATCAGGCATCTTCTCTGACCATAATGCTATGAAACTTGAAATCAGCCACAGGAAAAAAAATGAAAAACACACAAAGACATGGATGCTGATTAACATGTTACTAAATAATGAATGGGTTACCAATGAGATCAAGAAAGAAATCAAAAGATACACTGAAACAAGTGAAAATGAGAACACAATCCCAAATCCATGGGACACAGGGAAGGCAGACCTAATATGCTATCTCAAGAAACATGAAAAAGCTAAAATAACAATTCTAACTGTACACTTAAAGGAACTGGAAAAATAACAACAAACAAAGCACAGAATGAATAGAATAAACGAAATAATAAAGATTAGAGCAGCAATAAATAAAATACAGTATAACATAAATACAAAATATCTATGAATCAAGAACTGGTTCTTTGAAAAGACATACAAGATTGACAAACCTTTAACCAGATTCACCAAGAAAAAATGGGGAAGGACTGAAAGAAATGCATTAAGAAGTGAAAAAGGAGAAGTAACAACTGACACCAAGAAAATTCAAAGGATTATAAGAAAATATTATGAACTAATATACTAACAAATTGGATAATCTGGAAGAAATTATTAAATTCCTAGAAACTTACAATATTCCAAAAGTAAGTCAAGGAGAATCAGAAAATCTGAATAGACAGATTACAACTAGTGAAATTGAAGCAGTAAAAACAAACAAACAAAAAACAAAAGTCCTGGACCTGAAGGATTTACAGGTGAAAGTTACCAAACATTGAAACAAGAATGAGCATCTATCCATCTAAAAGTATTCAAAAAATTCAAGAGTTGGGAAAACACCCACACTCACTTTACTAGGCAAACATTATTCTAATTCCAAAACCAGATAAAGACATGCCATTAAAGAAAATTATGGGTTGATATCCCTGATGAATATATATGATAAAATCCTCAATAAAATATTAGTTAACAGGATCCAGAAATACATTAGAAATATCATGCACTATGATCAAGTGGGATTTATTCTAGGAATGCAAGGTTGGTTCAACATCTGCAAAGTGATGAATATAATATAACACATATAAAAATTGAAAAATAAAAATCACATGATCATATCAATAGATGCAAAAAAAGCATTTGATAAAATCCAGCTGTAGTTTATGATAAAAACTCTCAGCAAAATGTGAATAGAGTGAAACTCCCTCACCATGAGGAAGGCCATATGTGGCAAACCTACAAACAATATCATACTCAATGGGCAAAAACAAAAGTCATTTCCCATAATATTGGGACCAAAACAGGGATGTCCACTTTCACCACTTTTATTCAACACAATACTGGAAGTCCTAGCTACAGTGATCAGATGAGTAAAATAAATAAAAAGCATCCAAATTGAAAAGGAAGAAGTAAAACTGTCACTGTTTGCAGATGACATGATACCGTATATAGAGAACCCGAAAGATTCTACCAAAAAATATTTGAACTGATAAATGAATTCATTAAAGTAATAGAATACAAGTAAATATCCCCAAATCAGTTGCCTTTTTAATTAACAAATAATGAATTATCAGAAAGGAAAACAAACAAACAAAAAGACCAAAACGATACTATCCCATTCACTATGGCTTCAAAAATAATAAAATACTTAGGAATAAATTTACCAAAGATGTAAAAGATATGTACTCAGAAAATTATAAGATGCTGAAGAAAAAAGTTGAAGAAGATACAAATAAGTGGAAGCATATAGCATACTCATGGATAGGAAGCATTAACATCATTATAATGTCCACACTGCTCAAAGCAATCTACAGATTCAATGCAATTTCTTTGCGACACTATGGATAGACGTGGAGAACATTATGCTAAATAAAGTAAGTCAGTCAGATAAAGTCAATACCATGTGATTTCACTCATATGGGGAATTTAATGAACAAACTGAACTACCAACAAAATTGAGACAGGCTCATAGATAGAGAGTAGACAGAACAGCTTGGTGGGGTGGAATTGAGAAAAAAAAAAAAGCATTCATGGACATGGACAACAGTGTGGTGCCTGCGGGAGTGGAGAGGAATGGGTCAAGGTTGTAGAGGGTATAGAAGACATACAAGATGATAGAAAAATTAAATTAAAAAAAGAACAAAAAACTATTTTTGGTACATATCACCACAATCATATTAGAAAGTTCACAGATGTGTAGGAATTTTTCTGATTGGGTCATGCTCCTGTCAAGGAAGGGCACAGAGAATTACTTTAAGTATTTAACAAAAAAATATGCTTACAGTCCAAAATGTTATGACAAATAATTATCAAATATTTATTACTAGAGGCCTGGTGCATGAAATTAGTACACAGGTAGGGTCCCAGGGCCTGGCCAGTGATCAGGGCCAATCAAGGCCTTACAGCTGTTGGTCAGGGCCTTCCTTCCAGCTACCAGCCAGAGCCTGCCTTTGTTCCACACCACCCCCTGGTGGTCAGCGCATGTCATAGCAAGTGATTGAACTCCTGGTCTTCTGGTCAAACTCCCGAGGGGACACTTTGCATATCTGCTATATATATATATATATATATATATATATATATATATATATATATTTTTTTTTAGAGGCCCAGTGCACAAAATTCGTGCACAGGGGTTGGGGGGCTGTCCCTCAGCCCAGCCTGCACCCTCTCCAATCTGGGACCCATTGAGGGATGTCCGACTGCCTGTTTAGGCCCAATCCCACTGGGCAGTTGGACATCCCTCTCACAATCCAGGACTGCTGGCTCCCAAGTGCTCGCCTGCCTGCCTTCCTGATTGTCCCTAACCATTTCTGCCTGCCAGCATGATCACCCCCCAATCACTCCCCTGCCAGCTTGATTGATGCCTAACTGCTCCCCTGCCAGCCTGTTTGCCCTAACTGCCTTCCCCTGCAGACCTGGTCACCCCTAACTGCCCTCCCCTGCACCCCTAACTGCCCTCCCCAGCAGGCCTTGTCTCTCCCAACTGCCCTCCCTTGCTGGCCTGATTGCCCACAACTGCCTGCCCTTGCGGGCCTGGCTCCTCCCACCTGCCCTCCCCTGCTGGCCATCTTGTAGTAGCCATCTTGTGTCCACATGGGGGCAGCCATCTTTGACCACATGAGAGAAGCCATCTTGTGTGTTGGAGTGATGGTCAATTTGCATATTACTCTTTTATTAGATAGGATAGGCCTAAGCAACCAGCCAACCAGCCTACCAGCCAGTAGCAATGACATACAATGACACCAGGGGGAAGACACTCAATGCAGGAGCTGCTGAGCGACAGCAACTTTACAGAGTGCCCTCTTGCCCGCTGGGACCCCTTGGAGAATATCAGACGGCCAGTTTCAACCTGAACCCCGCAGGCAAGGCTGAGGGATTACACCTGCCGGAGGGGCCCCACTCACTCTGCAGATGCTCTTTGAGCCCTGGTGCTGCCCGAGGTATGGCCAGCTGGGGAGGGACTATGGGAGGTTGGCATCAGAGTGTGTCCAGCCCATTTTGGCCAGTCCTGCCCTGTCAGCCACCTTCTAATTAATTTACTTTCAATGTGTACGAATCTGTGCACCAGGCCTCTAGTATACATTATTTTGCTTGTTTTAGGATATCATATAAGTAAAATCACAGTGTATGCATTATTTTGTATTTAGCTTCTTCTGGCCATCATAATGTTTTTCTAGATTCCTTCAAACTGGTGTTAACCAGATATTTAAAAATATCTGTATTTTTAAAATCACTGAATAGCATTCCATTTTATGAATTGTATAAATATGTGAAGATTTACTCATCTATCCATCCATCTTTTTATGGATGTTTTGATTTGTATGTTTTTGTTGTTGTTTTGCAGTATGGCATAATTTGAATAAATGTGCTATGAATATTTATGTACAAGTCTTTTTATAGGCATATTTATTTAGTTCTTTAGGGTAAATACCTAGGAATAGAATTGCTGATATATGTAGTACACATATACTTAACTTTATAAGAAAGTATCAAAGACTTTTTTAAAGTGGTTGTTTTGTTTTATACTGACACAAGCTATTTTTGAGAGTTCTCATTGCTCTTCATCTTACTAGTACTTTAGGTCATCAAGTCATGTTAATTTATGAGTGTGTATGGGTATCTCAATGTGCTGTGATTTGCATTTCTCAGATGACTAATGATGATGAGCAACTTCCTAAGTGCTTATTTTGAAGTGACTGTTAAAATATTTTACCTATTTTTAATTTTATTGGGATTTTTGTTTGGGTTGTAAGGAATTTAAAAAAAAGGCATATTCTGAACACAAACTCTTTGTCAGATATATGTATTAGCAATATATTCTTCAAGTCAATAGCTTGCCTTTCATTTTCATAGGAGTTTCTTGTGAAAAACAGATATTAATAATTTAGTGAATTATAATGTATCAGTCTTTTTATGTTAAAGTTTTCCCTATATAACAAGTATTTGTCTATCCAATTATCAAATGATTTTTCTTTTATGTTTATTTTTGAGTCAAATAGTTTTAGATTTTGTGTTTAATTATATTTTCATATCAAATGAATTCTTTATTTAGTATAGAGGTTGAAATATTTGTATTTCTGTACAAATTCCATTTGCTTTATCAATATTTATTGAAAATACTCATTGTATTAATTTGGCAACTTTTCAACCACCAATTGCCCAGCTATATGTGTGTTTGTTTCTAAGCTATCTATTCCTTTTAATTGAATATGTGTTTATCCTTACCATTATCACACTGTTTCAATTACAGTTGCTCTACTTTAAAAAGAGATTTTTGCTCTTTGAGGTTCTTTATTTTTCTTAATAAATTTGCAATCAACTTACCAAATACTACAAAATAATGCTTACTGGGACTATGACTAAGATTAAGTTGAATTTATAAAATAATTGGAGAATTACAATCAAATTATATTGAGTCTTTCAAATGATATAACTATATATATATTAAGATTTTTATCTCAATAATGCTTTATAGCTATCAATATAAAGATCGTATAAATATTTTGAACACTTTATGATTTAATATCTTGTCAATGTTATTATAAATGGTATTTTTCATATTTATTTTTCAATTGTTTACTTTTAATATAAAAAGTTATAGACTATTATATATTGATTTTGTATGCTACAACCTTGATAAATTTGCTTATTAGATATTATGGTTTATTCCTAGATTCTTTAATTATGGAAAATAAATTACAATGTAATATGTAAATAAAGTCACTTTTGCTTTTTTTCCCCTCCAACATTTATTTATGCCTTTGTATCTTTTTTTAACCTTATTTCAATGGCAACCATACCTCAGACCAAGCTGAGGTAAGAGCAAGTAACTTTACTTAATTCTTGATCTTTAGGCAAACTCATTCTGGAATTTACAATTCATTATGAGTGTAAATGGAGGTTTTTTGTATATACTGTATCAGTTTTAATAAATTGCTTTTCTTCCTAATTAATTTGTAAAAGATGGATATTAAATACCATCAAATGCATTTTCTACAACTACTACAACTATTACGATTATGGCTTTTCTCCTTTACTCTGTTAATATGGTGAATTTTACTGAAATATTTTTGAAGATAAACCAAGTGACATGCCTGGAATAAACCCCATTTGGTATCTTCTATTACATTCTTAATATGAATCATTTGTGTTTTTATCTTACTTCATGGTGAGTCTAGCTATATGTGTATAAACCTTATGGGTTGTTTTAAAAACGCAACATTAGTTTCATCAATGTTATCTTTTTTTTTTAAATTTCATTAGTTTCCACTCTCATTTTTATTTTTACTTTCTTGTATTTACCTTGAGTTAAATTTAACACCCCCCTTTTGCTTCTTAAGATGGAAGCTTAACTCATTAATTTTTAACATCTTTTTTAAAGTGAGTATTTAAATGTATAAATTTTTCTATAAGCATTACTTTCTCTGAATACCACAAATAATATGTTTTATTTCTCTTTTTATTCAGTTTATATAATTTTTTTTTAAATTTTTCCCTGGGGTTTTATTTCAATCATATTTGGATATTTTCATAAATCTTTTTATAACCTAATATCAGAATTGGCAGCCTGTCATCTGATGTTTTTGATTTTAGAAAGTAGAGATTCCAGGGGCATGCGCGGCTTGTTGGAAGCCTCCCATTGCCTTCACCAGCAGAGAGATGTTGACAAGGAACCTGGAAGGCTGGAGACCTTGAACTCTGAAAGGTCAGAGCTCTGCACCCACTGTTTAGTTGAGACAATGGTAGCTGAAGCAATTTCCACCATTTAGTTTTATGTAAATCCTTGCTGATTGGCTATTATTGGAATTGCCTGCCTAAGGGTTATGGGTGTATCCCAAAACCTGAATAAAAGGGATAGCAAGGCCAGAGCAAAGCGGAGTCCTTCCTCTTGAGCTGGGCTCCCGCCTGGCCCCCAATTCCCAAATTTATATTTTCTTCTCTAGTCTCTTTCATTTGTGTTCAGCCTCCTCCAGAACCCAAACCCTGAACCTGAACCCTGAACCATGTGGGACGTGGGGGGGGCACTCACAGTGGCTGTCTTTGAGACCATCTACCACATATGCAGACATACTTGGCATTATGTCTTCTGGATGATCTGACCCTTGTCATTACATAATTTCTTTATGTCTGAAAATATTTTTTGAACTGATTGCACTTTGATATTAACATACTCACTCAAGTTCTCTGATGACTGGTGTTTTGATATTTTACCTTTTTTTATAGTTTCTATTTAAACTGTCTTTGTATTTAAATTGAGTTTCTCATGGACATTGCAAAATTAGGTCTTGATTTGTAATTCAGATATTTTAAGACCATTGACAAATAATGTAATTATCAATGTACTTAGCCTGAACTTAAAACTACAATGTTGTTATTTGTTTTCTATAGGTCCTTCTGTTCTGTGCTTATTTTTCATCCATTTCATGCATTTTAATCCATTGACTACTTTTAATATTCTATTTATTTTAATTATTTTCCTTCATTTACAATCTATCTTTAAATATATTATATCACTTAACATATAATGTAGAAATCTTTCTATTTCACCCACCTCTCTTTTGTGCTTTTGCTGTTAAATGTTTTACATTTCTGTATATTATTAGCCTCAGGTACATTGCATTTTTTCTATAAAAGTCAATTATATTTAAAATAATTTAAATGAGAGAAAAGTAACATTTTATATTTTCCAAGATATTTACAATTTCTGGAAAACTTCATTCCCTTAGTGAAAATCCAAATTTCCATTTAGATCATATACTGACTCATTTGGATTATTGCATTTGGATTATTTCCCTTCAACTAAAGAACTTCCTTTATCTTGTTGAGTAATGGATATCTATTGGATTTATTTCTCTTGGCTTTCTGGCTGAAAAATGTCTTTATTTTACTTTACTTTGAAGTACATATTCATTAGCTCTAAAATTCTAGTTTGCTAGATTTCTTTTTATTTTAGCACTTTAATGATGTCACATTGTATTATCTTCTTTCACTGTTTTGTAAGAGATATCTGTAGTAGTTAATATCTTTGCTTCCATGTCTGTAATGTTTTGTTTTTTTTAGATGCTCCTAGGATTGTTTCTTATTACTGTGTTTTAGCATTTTGATTATCATGTACCTTGCTTTAAATATTTTATGTTTAATTTGGTATTTGTTTAGTTTCATATATTTGTTAATTTGTTGATTTTATCAAATTATTAAATATTTGGATATTATTTATTCAACATTTTTTCAATTGTTGCTTAATATTGTCCCAAGTTCACTGAGACTGTCTATGTTTTAGCTTTTATGTTGTGTGCTTCATTTTGCATAGTTTCTCTTGCTATCTCTTCACATCCAACATTCAGACTCATCTACAGCATATTTAATTTGTTATTTTTTTTTGTTTTAAGTTACATATTTCATATCTTCCATCCCTCTGCTCTGAATATTCATATTTTTCCTTAAATTCTTGAATACAGTTAGAACAGCTCATTTAAATTCCATCATATATGCCAATTCAGGGTTTTATTAATAAAAGTTTTTACTTTGATATTGGTCATGTTTGCATGCTTCTTCACATGTCTAGTAATTTTTTTTATTGGATGCTAGTCATTATAAATATTATACTATTGATTTTCTGGAGTTTCTTGTTTTCTTAAAGTATATTAGGTATTATATTAAAAAATAAGTTACCTTGTCAATCAGTTTGATCTTTGTTATGCTTATTTTTGTTTTCTTATGCCAGGTATAGTGTAGTTTTTAACTGTATTCTAGTTCTAGTTTATCCTTACTAACTAGATATTGCCCATCTGGGGTATTTACCAAAATCCTGATTGTTCATTGAGGTGTCTCCACATTGACTGGTTCAAACTTAAGTATATTCCATCCCTAGAAGCTGTTAGAACTGTTCAGTTTATAATCCCCAGTGGTAGTTATTTTCCTAATAGTTTTTGCCCAATCTCAAGGCATCTCACAGTAACACATGTGCATCTTAGAATTCAGCAAAAAATTTGGGATTTCTAGGAAGCTTTATCCAACCACTTATTTGTATATTTCTCTTCTCTCTGATATTTTGCCCTACATATTCCAACCAGTAAAACTTCACTGAACTCTGATTTTTGTCTCTTTAACTTTACAAGACTACCATAATTTGTTTGAGTTCTCCCTCCTAGATCATGCTTTTAAATAGAGAGTGAGGAAAATTATAGAATGCAGGCCAATTTTCTTATTTCAGTAATCATAGTCCTGGACTCTCAGTAGTATAATGTCTGAGGACAATTATTTCATATATTTTGTTGAATTTTCTAGTAGTTTAAAATAGGAAGTCATGTCTGATGTACTTATGTCCTGATGGTGATAAATATAAGTTCACTTTAATTTCAATATTTTTACCAAATTTTTTAGTTTAATAAACCTAAGTTATGCAGAATATTAATTTATAGTTATATTTTACAATAAACTCTTTTGATGAAACCTAAACAATTGCACTTGAAAAAAAAAGGAAAGGATTACAGCACATGATGTATGAGATGACTTTAGCAGCTATTCTATATCATAAGCCATTGGTGCTGTCTCCTGCATGGAGGTAACATTATCCTCAATAAATATAATTCACTGAATTTAAAATTAGTCTCTTGAGTTTCCCAAATCATCAACTAATCAAAAAGCAGAGTATAATATTCTATTAAAATTGAAATAAACATTTTTATTGAAGAAAACCATTAATGGACTATTTATAATATAGCAATCCAGGCCTTTATATTATGACAAATTTAATAAAGAAAATAACCAAAAAATATGAGTAAGAGAAATAGAAAGAGAAGACATAATAGCTCTTGAATAAGACTATAAAAATAGTAAAATATATGTTGAGCCCTAGCCGGCGTGGCTCAGTGGATAGAGCATTGGTCTACAGACTGAAGGATCACAGGTTCGATTCTGGTCAAGGGCATACGCCTGGTTTGCAGGCTCAATTCCCAGTAGGAGGTGTGCAGGAGGCAGCCAATCAATTATTCTCTCTCATCATTGATATTTCTATCTCTCTCCCTCTCCCTTCCTCTCTGAAATCAATAAAAATATATTTTAAAAATATATATATGTGTTGAATATGGCTAGAGAAAGGAGAGGAATTGTAAAAAGCAAAAGCGATAATTGGGGAATAGTATAACCAAGAAATTCAGAAGTGAATTACTTAACTATAGAATTCTATTCATTCCATTTGTGAAACATCCACATGATGTGACTTGAAGCTCCCTTTAAATAATGGTAAGAGAAGACAGCAGGATTTTAGGAAGAAAGGCAGATCAAACGTAGCAGAAAAAAACATGACTAAAGGATAAAAGTGAGAAAGTGCAAGGTAAGTTTCAGAAATGAAAATAAAACCAGTTTGGCTACAATGAGGGGGAGTGCTATAAAATAAGACTAGAAAATATAAGATAAATTGGGGCCAAACCGTATAAGTCTTTAAATGGCAGGCTGAAAATTTGCTGCTCTTTTTGGTTAAAAATGGGGAGTCATTGAAGATTTCTGAGTAGGGGAGTAAATTGACTTTGGGTCAATTACTCTGGCTGCAATGTGTAAAGTAGATTGGAAGAGGGAAAGAATAAGTGAAGAGACACCCTGGGGAGCTATTGAATTAGATTAGGTGACAGGTAATGAGAACCTGAGCTATAAGAGTAGCAGTAGGACTGGAAAGAAAAGGATGAATTCAAGATACCTTTCATGGGTGCAATCTATGGGGCTTAGTGACTAATGAGATCTGAGGAAACTGTTACAAAAAGATTCTGAGATTTTTAAGCTTCAGTTACTGAGGAAGTGATAAAATAGGGGCATAAACAGAGAAAGCAGGTTTAAGTGATTGTAGGTATATGTGGATGGGGAGTGTTGGTGATGATGTAGTTCATGGTGGTGGGAATTTTATGTATGAAGTAGATTTTGATATTTTGCCATTATCAGTAGTGGAGGATAGCAGTTTTTGGAAAAATGAATAGAGTAACTAAATTCTAACATTAGAAGGACTGCACTTAGTTCATAGTTGGCTCTTAGTTGACTGAACCAATACTAATTAATTCCGAAGGACATTTTTCACTCATTCATTCAACAAATACTTATTGGATAGGTACTTTAAAGTTGAAGTGGTAGCAACCTTTTTCTTCATGACTCAAGTTTGGAGAATATAGCAAGAGATGTCATCACTCAGAATACTGACATAATACTTTTTGAAATCAATTCATAAAATATGTTTCTGCAAATCTGCTAATAATGGAATGAACATTGTCTTAATCTACTCAAGCTTCTATAACAAAAACACAGAGACTAGGTGGCTTAAAGAGTGAATATTTAGCCCTGGCTGGTTTTGCTCAGTGGATAGAGCATCAGCCTGCGGACTGACAGGTCCTGGGTTTGATTTCGGTCAAGGGCACATGCCCGGGTTGTGGACTCAATCTGTATGGGACGCAGCCAATCAATGATTCTCTCTCATCATTGATGTTTCAATCTCTCTCTCCCTCTCCCTTCCTCTCTGAAATCAATACAAATATATATATATATATATACATATATATATATACACACACATATACACACACACACATATATATATATATATTTTTAAAGAGTGAACATTTATTTCTTTCAGCTCTAAAGGGTAAGAAGTTCAAGATCAAAACAGTGGCAGATTCTGTATCTGATGAGGGCCAGTGAATTCAAATGAGAGTGAATAGGACAAGAAGAAAAAAGGGAGTTATTTGCTTGACCTATAGGACTTTGGATAAATGGGTAAATTCGTAGTGGACAGATTCTCATAGCAAAACCTATACTGAGAAATCTGTCAACCCTCGTAAGTTTTGGAATGGACATGTGTCTCACTTAAAAGATCAGTTAACATGAGAAAAAACACTTCATGATATACCAAAACATAACTGGCACAGAATTGGCCAAAAAATAAAGATCTTCCCCATGCATATTAATGCCTTGTGGAATTTAGCATGCCTATCTCCAAATGGTAAGATGAATAAGCAGAATAAATCTGAATGATTTAAAATACCATCTACACACTGAGGACTCCCTCATTTAAGATTCTACCATAGCATTTCTCTGGATCTTGAGAACTGCATATCCAGGAATTTCAAATTTACCATTTCCAAAGCAGGAATATTCTTCAACTCTAAACAAAATTAGCTGCATAATTTATAAGGCCCAGTTCAAAAAATATTAACAATGTCATTTAGATATTAAAATATAAAGCTTTTTATTTTCTTCTAATCTCCCTCTCAATTGTCATGACCTTACTTTTAATTTTTTATTTAGCATTGTGATCCTCCAAAAATGAGAAAAGAATCCTGGGCAAGCATAGACCATCACAGGGCCAGAAGAGATAGTAGCAGCAAAACCTATAGGTAGTGCCTGAGCTGCGGACAAGATAATTGTCAGGTATCTCCTCTTCCCTGGATGTGAGGTGGCCTAGAGAAAACATGGGATGGGCATGTGCACTGTGGTAGAAGACCTCAGAGGTCACTGGTTGGGTGAATAGGGAAAGCTGGACAAGACCTTACGTACCTGCTAAGAACCCATCCTATGGAAGCAGGGCATCTGCAGGAGTTATAACCATGCATGAGTTGAACCTCTAGCGTCTCTCCCTGTGTCTCACACTGGACTTCACTTACAAAACACAAAATCAAAGATAAAATTATTAAAATTTAAGGATGACCAGCACAAAACATTAAGCCCCAGTGTGAGGCCCTTTTGGGTATGGTAAACTGTGCAACTACATTGGACTTATATCAATGGAGCTGGCCCTGAATCCACTCTCAACCCAGCTACTCCCTTAAATCAGTAAATAACATCCCAACTTTCCAGTTTTTCAGTTTTAAACCCAATTGTCATCCTTAACTTCTTTACTAACAAAATATTATATTAAGGAACTGTATCTAAAATAAAACATTTCTTCCAACCACCTTTTGGATTATTATCACAATAACTTTTTAACCGTTTCTTTTGCTTTCATTCTTGCTCATCTAGATTTGTCCTCCACAAACAACCTGGTAATCTCTTAAAAATATTGAGCAGGTCATTTTATGTTTCTTCTCAAAATCTTCCAATGACTTCATATCACACTTAAAAATAAAGTTTTATTATGGTTTTCAAGTATTTATAAGATTTGATCCCTGCCTATCTCTCATCTTATCTTATATTCCTTGCAACTGAGATTTTTTTTTTATAATTTATCTTCTATAACCTTGAAACATTCCTCCCAGATATTGTTTTCTCAGATGTCACCTCCTTAGAAAGATGTTCTCTGACTATCCTATTGAGAGGCTGCACTGCACTTCTGGTTAATTGACTATAAGTTGGGGGTTCCATGACCACTTTCTCAGAGTTGATAATTTGCTAGAATAGTTCACAGACCAATACTTCACTAGAGTTTACTGGTTTATTATAAGGATGCAAATGAATAGCCAAATGAAGAAGTGCATAGAGATAGGTCTAAAAGAATTCCAAGCACAAGAACTTCTGTCTCCATGAAATTGGGGTGTGTTTTCCAATCCCATGTATTTGAAGAACCAACTAAAATTGTTCTATCTTGTTTAAAAACATACAGAGTTGATTTTCAGAGACAACAGACTAAAACCCCAAGTCATACAGATAAAGCATGCACAGTGGAGAGAGCTTTGACCTCCAGCTGCACCCAAAACTGAAGTCTCCACTTAGACATACACACACATGGAACCAAAGGACTGGGACATAACTGAAACATGAACAGTGAAACCCTATCAGAAGCAAAGGGTCATTGTCCAGGAAGATGCCCTTTTATTATAAATGGACAAGTTCCAAGGTCATTACCCAACCAGCACTTCCATATAAGCACTCCTCATAACCCATTAAAAACCTTTAACCTGAAGGAGAAACCAAGATGGTGGCATAGGTAAACACCTAAACTGCTGCCTCACACAACAATTTCAAAACTACAACTAAAAGACAAAACGGACATCATCCAACAATTTCAAAACTACAACTAAAAGACAAAACGGACATCAGGAAGGCTGGCTGAGTGGAAATTCTACAACTAGAAGGAAAGAGAAAAGCACACGGAAACTCAGAGGAGCTGCAAAAGGCTGAGGTACGGAGACACGCACTGAGTGCCTGGCTGGCTTTCTCCAGTGGGAGGGAGATGGGAGCTTCCGACTGCACTGAACCCCAGTACTAGGTGAGACCCTGAGGACCCAGACTCATATGGGGGGAATCTGGACTGTCAGGAAAAGAGAAAAGCACATGGAGACTCAGGGGTGCTACGAAAGGCAGAGGTCCGGAGGTGTGCACGCGGAGAGGACTGACTGCTGAGTGTGCTGCTGGCTTTCTCAAGCAAGAGGGAGACAGAAGCTCCCAACTGTGCTGAACTCCAGTTCTGGGTGAGAATCTGGACTGTCTGGCAGCGGGCAAAACTCGATGGCAGCTTTCTCTCAGAGGTGCTTGCAGCGATTATTGAGGGACACTGATACCCAGGGGCCTCATAGGGCAGGGCTGACAGGAAGCCAAGGCTGTCTGCTCCACCCTGAGACTCCGCTCCATCCAAGCTGAGCACAGAGGCTTTTGCAATTTTGCAAGTCTTGTCTCATAAGGGTGTCTCCAGCACAGAAGTTCTCCCAGTGTAGACACAGCTGAGCCTCACAGCCAGTTGGCCTGGAGGTCAATTCCTCCCAGTGATACCAACAAAAACAAGACTTAACTACAACAAGGCTGTGCACACAGTCCACAAAGGGGTGCACCAAGAGTGTCCACCTCAGGTAACTGGGGAGGCTGAGCCACTGGGCCCTATAGGACACGTAGCACACAAAGCTACTCTACCAACTCAGGGAAGCAGTAAAAATGCGGAGACAAAGAAACAGATCACAAATGAAAGAAGTGGAGGAAAGCAAATGACTGGATATAGAGTTCAAAACCATGGTTATAAGGTTTTTCAAGAATTTCCTAGAAAAGGCCGATAAATTTAGTGAGACCCTCGAGGATATGAAAAAGGACCAACTAGAAATTAAACATACACTGACTGAAATAAAACATATTACATAGAGACCTAACAGCAGACTAAAGGACCGCAATAATCAAGTCAAAGATTTGAAATACAAAGAAGCAAAAAATACTCAACCAGAAAAGCAAAAAGAAAAAAGAATCAAAAAATTTGAAGATAGTGTAAGGAGTCGCTGGGACAACTTCAAGCATATCAACATCCGAATTATGGGGGTGCCAGAAGAAGAGAGAGAGCAAGATACTGAAAACCTTTTTGAAGAAATAATGACTGAAAACTTCCCCCACCTGGTGAAAGAAATAGACTTACAAGTCCATGAAGTGCAGAGAATCCCAAACAAAAGGAATCCAAAGAGGACCACATCAAGACACATCATAATTAAAATGCCAAGAGCAAAAGACAAAGAGAAATATTAAAAGCAGCAAGACAAAAACAGTTAATTACCTATAAGGGAGCACCCATACGATTGTCAGCTGATTTCTCAACAGAAACTATGCAGGCCAGACGAGAGTGGCAAGAAATATTCAAAGTGATGAATAGCAGAAACCTACATCCAAGATTACTCTACCCAGCAAAGCTATCATTCAGAATTGAAGGTCAGATAAAGAGCTTCACAGATAAGAAAAAGCTAAAGGAGTTCATCAACACCAACCCAGTATTATAGGAAATGCTGAAAGGTATTCTTTAAGAAGAGGAAGAAGAATAAAAAGGTAAATATAAAAGTTATGAACAACATATACATATCTGTCAACAAGTAAATCTAAAAATCAAGTGAATTAAAAATCTGATTAACAGAATAAACTGGTGAATATAATAGAATCAGGGGCATAGAAAGGGAGTGGACTGACAATTCTCAGGGGTAAAGGGGTGTGGGAAGAGACTGGACAAAAATCGTACACCTATGGATGAGGACAGTGGGGGGGAGGTAAGGGCAGAGGGTTGTGTGGGAACCAGGTGGAGGGGAGCTATGGGGGGAAAAAAGAGGAACAATTGTAATAATCTGAACAATAAAGATTTATTAAATTAAAAACAAACAACACAAAAAAAACCTTTAACTTGGTCCAGCCAGAAAGATGGATTTGAGGCACCATTAGGTCTTTCATCTTCTCAGTTGGCAATTTCTCAATAAATAAACCTTTCTTGACTCCAAATTCTGACATTTTGAGTTTTGGTCTTGTGAAGAGTCAGTCACACAGAGTTTGGTTTGGTAATATCCTACACGTGGAAATTTTCATTCATGTGAAATGAAAATTTCACTCTCTGAACTTCTTTCATCAATAATTTTTATAGAGCTCAATCTTCAGCTCTGTATTACCTTCTTAAAGGTTGTTGGGTGGGGCAAAAAGTTTCAACTCTCTTATTACTTGGTCTGTCTGGTGAATGAGTAACCCTATTTGAGGCTACTTAGGGGCCCCACCCTAAGTCACCTCATTAACATGAACTCAGGTGTGAATAAAAGCTGCTCAGGGTGAATAATAAAAGACACTCCTATTACTCAAGAAATTCCAAGAATTTTAACCATTTTGTGTGAAGAACTGGGGACAGAGAGTAAATATATTTTTGAATTATACTACATTTATCTAAAATAATAAACTTGCATTATTGTTTTTCACCTGAGCTCAATTTTCCCTCCTTATAGTTATCACAGCATTTTCATTAATAATGTATTTGTTTATATATTTATTTTCTATACCCTGTACAGGAGGAACAAAGTTTCCTCTACCCTGGTTGGTCTAATAATCAAATAAAAATTAGACAGATTAGCAGGAGTAAATAAGCAAGTTTAATACATACTTATGTATGGGAACCTTATATATATGTGTCAAAGACCCCGCATGAAGGAGAGGTTCTGAGACAGAAAGAAGGATTAAGGTATATAAGACATTCTCAGCTGGAGATGAGGTAATGAACCTAGGGGCTTCAAAGGGTCATTGTAGGATGATAAGAAGAGCAAATGTTTAGAAACAAAAGTTTGCCCTGCCATATAGGTGGGTTGAAAAGCTTATGGCTGATAATCTCTTATGGGTAAAGCCTCTAATTAAATTCTAGGCAGTTAAGGGTAGGGTGGCAGAAGTTTCTCCAGAGCTAGCTCAAAATGGTCTGTATACCACAGAGGCACATCTTGGGGTGACTCTTTCTAGACTTCCACTCTTTTATCGCCTAAATTTATAGAATAAATTAAAAATTAACTGATTATAACTGTAAGTTATTACATTAAATTTCTCATATAAGGTAGACCCAGGGGTTATAATTAGAAATTAAATTCAGGTATATATTTGCCTACTTGAGTCTTTACTACTTAATTTATGGCCATTATGTCTCTATAAACTCCATTACTACTGCTTCAGAGACCTTGAATTAAACAAAGCTTTACATATATGTAAGATATTGTATTAGTGTTTATTTTTCCTGCTGTAACAAATTGCCACAACTATAGTGACTTAAAATAACACATTTATTATTTTACAGTCTAGAGGTCAGAAGTCTGAAACATATCTCGATTGGCTAAAATTAAGGTTTTGGCAGGACTGTGTTCCTTCCTTGATGTTCTAGGAGATAATCTGTTTCCTTGTTTTTTTCTAGCTTCTAGAAGCGGCCTGCATGCCTTGGCTCATGACCTCCTTCCTCCATATTCAAAGCCAGCGATGGCAAGGTTAGTCTTTTTCATGTAGCATTTACCTGTTCACTCTTCTGGTTTCCTCTTCCATGTTTTTAAGTGTCATATGATGAGATTAAGCCCACCTGGATAATCTTCCCATTCTCATGTCCTTAATTTTAACAGGTCTGCAAAGTCCTTTTGCCCTATAAGGTAACATATTCATAGCTTCTGGAGATTAAGATTTGGACATTTTGGGGGCTTAATATTTAGCCCATCACAGCTAGCAATTAGTGTCAGTGTCTGATAAATAAGGTTTTTTTGACTAATTTTTAAATATCTTAGTGAAGGTGTCATTAAATAGTCAAATGACTACAACAGCAGCTGCGGATCTCAGTGCACAGGAGAGCATGGACTCCAACTAAAGGGGTCAGCAGTTTTCTAGCTCCAACCAAATGTTGCCATGCAGAGCTGTGAGCCCAGGGTGGGACTTTCACATTTTCAAGAGAACCTGCAAATGTAAATTTAAATGTAGAACCCCCTAATTTTCAAAATGTTGGCAGTAAGTCACATGATGTTTTCAGAACAATGCAGGCTTAAACAAAACATGTCTATAAGTTGATTAGGACTCCTGAGCTACCAGTCTGATAAATAAGAAGTGCTGCCTCACTTCTGTATGACCAACAGGAACCTATTTTGTTAATAACTGAAACAAACTTTTATAGGCAAATATTGTATGTCTGTCAATAACTTATGTTCCAGGAATTAGAACTAATGTGTAAAATTTTAATTCATCAACCAAAGTCCATCTTATATGGCGTGGTATTACTTGGAGTTAAATCATACCTTGGTCCATGAAATTAATATTTACTGCTAAAAATAAATTTCATTAAAACAATTTTGTCTTGCCTAGCCAGTTTGGCTCAGTCAGTGTTTGAGCATTGCCCCTTGAACCAGAAGGTCTCAGTTCAATTCCCAGTCAGGTCACATGCTCATGTTATAGGTTTAATCCCCAGAGCAGGGCATGTAGGAGGCAGCCAATCAGTGATGCTCTCTCATCGTTGATGTTTCTATCTCTCTCTCCCTCTCCCTTCCTCTCTCTGAAATCATAAAAACCTATTTAACATAAAAACAAAACAAGGTTTGTCTTTATTTACTCACTAAAGAATATTTAATAATTACCTATTTATTGAGCAAGTCCCCTACGAAACACTATGAGGAATATGAAGACAAATCAGACAGAGTTTCTAACTCTAAGGAATCTGTCATCAAGAACTGACTCATTAAAATTTTAACAAAGACTATTAAACTTCAGTGGAAAAAAGTCAATTCTTTTGGGAAGGATTAAGTCTTTACCAGAAAAGTTGAAATAAAGTTGGGCTTTGCTCTAGTCAGTTTGGCTCAGTAGATAGAGCATTGGCCTGCGGACTGCAGGGTCCCGGGCTCCATTCTGGTCAAGGGCATGTACCTTGGTCCTAGGATCCTCCCCAGCCTGAGCCCTGGTCAGGGCGCATGCAGAAGGCCACCAATCAATGTGTTTCTCTCACATCAATATTTCTCCCTGTCTTTCCCTCTCTCTAAACTCAATGGAAAAACATCCACAGGTGAGGATTTAAAATAATAAGAAGAATAATAAAGTAAGTTAGGCTTTAAGGTATGGATACTAAATACTCCATATCTCTTTCTTATAATATTTTTTTCTATGTATAACTTGACATTCTTTAGGCTCTAGGCTTATCTATACTAATAAAAGGGTAATAAGCTAATTAAACTGGATAGACTAGACATCTTCTGGATGTCTTCCGGACAAAGCTGCAGTGGCTGTGAGGGCTGAGAAGGCTGGCAGGGGCAGCAGCAGTGGGGTGATGGGGGCGGTGCCTTCCCCTGATTGGCCCAATTGCCTCCCGCAGAGGGAGACCAGACTGCGGTCAGTAGAACATCCCCTGCCAGCTGCCGGACTGTGAAAGGGGGCAGGCTGGGCTGAGGAACCGCCCCCCCCGCCCCAGTGCATGAATTTTTGTGCACCAGGGCTCTAGTGTAGATATAATTATGTAGCTTGTTAATGAGTGCAATTTTAAAATCATGTACTAACAAAAAATGAATAACTGATAAAAATTTAATCTGAATCCAATTTTTCTTATGATACTTTAGGAATGCCTAGGTAGATGGAAAATACAGTGTATTGTCTTAGTATTTGAACCCAAAGTAAAGTTATAATAAGTGCTAGTGCAATAAGAAATGTTAACTGTGATGGGCAAACCAGCTGAACAAACAGGCTGGAAATTTGTTTTATGAAACTCACCTTACAGAATTTCACCCCATAAAACACATACACATGCAGGATTAATTTTTCCTCTGCCTATGTACCCTCAGAAAAGGCCCTTTTTAATCATATTCTGGCTATACATTTGGTCCTATTTGAACACAATTTATGAAAACTGACTTTCTTATTTGAATTTCACCTTTTGACAACTGGACAAAAATCCAAGTAAGGCAGCATGGTTAACTGTTATTCTAATACACAGATATCTGAATCTTAATGTTAAACAACTCAAATTCAGCAGAATGCAACTTACACTGAAATTGTTACTTTTATTTCATTTTATTGTCCTCAATATAATTCCATATCCTTTTCAAATTACCTTGCAAATAAATACTTTTGAGAACAATTCAAAGAAAATACAAGCTATCTAACAGCAACTTTTAACAAAAGCCTCAGACTATCTTAATCATAACTAAAAACTAATAAAGCAGGAACTAGAAAATCCAAAAATGCAACCTTTCAATTCCTTTTTTTATAAGATTATCTCCAGAAGCCTACACTCTAACACTTTTCTCTGCTCATACATAGATTTGGCCAGAAATGAAAGAACACAGGGCAAAATGTATTAACAGCTTTGTTAAATAGACATTTAAATACATTTTTTTCTCTTTATTTTTTCCTATTAATTCCAAGGCATTTGTGACTGGGTTAGACAAAAATCTTTTTTTTTTTGTCATAGTTGTAAATTTTGCCTATTGGGGCAGTAATTAGCACCATTAAGTTATAAAGTCATTTGAAGAATTTAGTGTGTGTCACTATTATTTCCAGTGCCATGATAGTTTTCCTTTGGCAGACTTTTGTACAGCACCACTTACTGATTAGACAATGTTTGTGCTATTTGCTAATTCCAGGTTAGTCTGCATTTCATCACACACAGATTTCCTGAACCTTCTGTAGTAAACAGAAATACACAAGTAGAGCAAGGACAGCAGGCCAGGTACAAAAGGCCCTAGGGTGATAAGCCCAAGGTGGCCAATACAGTTTACACCCCCTGACCTTTTTATTGTTGGTCATATGGTTCATCTTTCCGCCTTTGGCATGTTGCTGGTCATGCATGTTAGACCAACTTAGATCAGGGAGTGAACAAGAGGGCTGGAGAATAGCCCTTAAGCACTTTCTCCTAGGACCTAGGAGTAATCTGGGCTTCAGTTGTATTTCAGCTTCAGGCCCAGAAGAAAACAGCAAAACCAAATAAGCAACACCAAATACCATGGCTGACCTCTGGACCAATTGCATTGAATAATGACCCCCTGATCTGAGAGAAAGAGGAAAAGAGAGAGGGAGAGGGAGAGAGAGAGAGCTATCATGTGAGAGGGAAACATCAATCAGTGGAAACCAGGACTTTAAAAGGACACATCTGGAAAGCTACTGAATATTTAATTGAGATTCACCCATGCGATGTCTCATAAAATCTCCACCCTTAAAAACCTTGGGACAGAGGACCCAGTGTGCTCTCCCTCCTGGGAAGGTGCCCACACCTTTCTCCTCCCCCACTTATTCCTCCCAGGTACTTTACCTTTCTTTCTCCTAAGCTCTAAGGGCCCCTTCTTTGGTCTCTGCAACTTGTTTCCTAAGCCCATTTCTTCTATCTCTGTGACTTTCTAAATAAACTTTCTTTTATAGTTTGAGTCTTGGCTCTGAATTATTTCTTAGGCAGAACTCAAGTACCAAGGTGGCTGAACCAAGGTCCAGTCAACCACCAACATTATGGAGCATTATTTGGATCCTCTGACTGATTTGAATTGTATCATCCTGGTGCAGTGCAGCAGGATTCCAAAGAAGCCCACCCAGAACGACTTTGCAGACCTGGACCTGTGCTCGGCACCCACAGGGGCTCATTGTGCTTCGCTGGCTCCTCATTTTGCATTGGGTGAACTTGAGTGAGTTTTCCTTGGAATTCTGGGACCTCCCTATTTTAAAGTATGAGGCTGACTTTCTTTGAGCTGTTTTATTTTTAAATCCTTGACTTGAAGCTAAAAATTAAATGTTGAGAGAATCTAGGCTTTAGATAAAGGTCCAGATAACCAAGAACAGAAAAAAAAAAAATGAATGGCTGGTTTTACCTTTGGCTTTTCAATTAAAATTGCTTTCTGAGAGCATGAACAAACCTTTTTGCTGGATAAATGAGGGCCTGAACTCATTTGGCTCAGAAAATAAGGAGGATTTTCTTCCTCCAGTTCAAATCTTGGGTATTCTTAGGAAACTAAGAATTTCTGTGGAGATGTCAAGGGGCATCCCGACAATGTGCAAGAGCCCAATAGGGAAAGCCAAATAATTGACTTGCTTTGGGACATAAACATAAAGTTTAGTTTCCTGGTGTTGAGTCATTGAGTCCTCATAGCTGTATTAGAGAGCTAAGGAGAAACACGGAGACATACAAGGTAATTTGAGATGACTTAGGAGGTGACAGTGCTTTGGAACACAACTCACAAACAGCACCCATAAATCCACTACATAATATCCCTAGAAATATCTTTAGACTCTACGGATCCCAAAATACAACTAAAACTAACATGGAAAATCCTGTCTCCCAGGCCAGAAAATCCCAGCCTCCAGCCCTCATTAATATTACTGGAGAAAATCCTTTACTTATAAGTACTTACAGAAATGGGAAGATTAGACAAGAAGTGATATCAATTTAAGATGGCTAAAATGTAGCTCTTTTCGATGCTTAAATTAATTTTTTCATGCAAAATTAGAAAAGTCTGATTCTATATTAAACTGAATGAATGGATAGCTTATCCTCTCTCTCTCTCTTTCTCTCTCTCTCTCTCTCTCTCTCTCTATATATATATATATATATATATATATATATATACACACACACAAACACACAGACACACTGAGTGGCCAGTTTATTGTGATCTCTAAACATATGATAGTTTGGCCACTCAGTGTATATTCTATATAATAAAAGGCTAATATGTAAATTGTCCCCTCGACCCTCGACCAGGAGTTTAACCATCAGGCAGGCCAGCCAACAGCCCATGCCCCCTCCCCCTGGCCAGGCTGGCCGGACCCCACCCATGCACGAATTCATACACACACACACACACACACACACACACACACACACACTGAGAGGCCAGTTTATTATCATCTCTGAACGCATAATAATCTGGCCACTCAGTGTGTGTGCGTGTGTGTATGTATATATATGTGTGTGTGTGTGTGTTTATTGATCTGAGAGAAAGAGGGGGAGAGAGAGAGAGAAATATCATGTGAGAGGAAAACATCAATCAGTTGCTTTCTGCATGTGTCCCAACTAGGGATCAAACACGCAACCTAGGTATGTGCCCTGACTGGGAACCAAACCTTCCACCTTTAGGTGCATGTATGATGCTTCAACCAACTGAGTCACTCAGCCAGGGTGGGAAGCTTATCTTTATTACAAGTTAGGGGCTTCTAATTGAAGTACAGATAAATTGCATTCAGAATAGTAAACCAGAAAGGCAGGTCTCAGGCAGAGAGAAACCAGTGGTTGTATACATGCCTTGGATTAAAAAAGAATTAAGAAATATACCTAAGAATTTTCCTGACTTTCTCTAAAACTGGTTTCTGGGAGCAAAACAACAGAATGACTAAATACAAAAAGATGGAAGACTCCTATGGAGGAGTCTGTCTTTATTGTAGAAATGCAGGTCAGCTTAAAAAATGTTGTAGAAAACCAAAATAAGATTTACAAAGAGAAAAGAAATAGAAGCGAGCATAGGGGTGCTCCTGAGTTTTTTCCCTTTTCTTCACTGATAGTTTGGAAGAGGTTGGTGTTATTATAAAAGGGGAAGCTACTAAGGCTCTTGCAACATGAAAGACGGGGAAATAGATCATTAGCTCAACTACTGGAGACCAGAGTTATAGGATGAGTTTTTCACTTGAGGTGACAGAGATATTAGTTACCCCTTATATGGACAGACATGATAGGGGACCTCCAGTAAGTCTAGTTAAGTCTGGAGGCCAACTATCAGGGATACCTTGCTTGAGATGGGTTTTGGGTAGAGTGGTGTCCACTTGTGTGAGCAGAGTCAGTCCATCATTTCAGTGCTCAGCATTCACTGTGACCATTGGTAAGTCTGCCTTCAAAGCACTGGGTAGTACTCTACACCTGGGTGCACCTGGATGGCTGGGTATCCCTGTGGAGTGAAATTCACCTAACTGAGCAAAGTAAGTCCATCTTCCCATGTCTGTCAATCATGGTGGTCACTGGTAAGTCACCCACCCTACTGTGGCTCTCAGGCTTTCAGGCAGGCCAATACAACCCAGAGGTTAGCAGAAATGCCTCTATCGTCCAGTCTCTACATAGATGGGGAACCAGTCCATAGTGCCTCAAGATACCACTTTTGTGGTGCATACTTGACAAATGGGAGACATTTGATCCTGAGTCCCTAGAAAAATGTACACAGATGGAAAAATAATTTCAAAAGTGGGTGAATTTGTTAGTCTTTTGCCAACATTTGGGTGGCAACCCAAACCTTGAGGTATTAAAAGCAACTGTCTTGTTTTACAAGTGAAGTCAATACAGGCCCAGTGGTGTGGCTCCAGAAACATTTCAAAGCTCAACAAATATTATCTGGGCCATCTCTTTAAATGCAAGTTTCTGGCCTTGGCTGATGTGGCTCAGTTGGTGAAGCATCATCTCATAGGTCAAAAAAGGTTGTGAGTGTGATTCTTGGTTGGGTGACCAATTAATGTTTCTCTCTCACGCCTCTTTCTTTCTCTCTTTCTCTCTCTCTCCCCTACTCTTCCCCTCTCTCTTCTTCTGTATAAAATCCATTTAAAATTTTTTAAAAATTCAAATTTCTGGGAGATAATCTTAATTGAAAGGACAAAGAAAAAGGACTTTAGCTCTCTGAGCAGGTCAATTTAACTTATTTCATTTGTTAATTATTGATCACTAGACAAATTTTAAGTTCACCTACTTTTGTCTTTTTATTGCAGAGAAGTTAGAAAATAGATGTGGAGCTATTTATGAATGTCTTGTAAATTATTAGAAATAACATATGTCTCCTAAAAGTGTATGTTGGCCAATAGAGGAGCCTATGTTTCTAGATATTATGAAATGTATTTGCCAATCTAAAGAATGCTAATTACTTACTTTTTATTTGTCACTTAAAAAAAGTTTCTAAGAGTTAAGAATTCTAATTAATTGGAAAGAAATTCTATAGTTTGGTAATAAAAGGTACAAAGTATGGAAATATTCATTGAAAGAAAAGTAATAAAATTCATTGTTCCAAAGCTGGTTATTTCTGAATGGATATAGAAAAGAAAGCTAAAAAAGACTAGGAAAATTGTAGAAATGTCTGTGAAAATTGTAGAAGGTTTAGGAAGGTTGTAAAAATGTAGAACCGTTTGTGAAAGGTGGCATAGGTTTGTGAGGAGAAATCTTAAGAGGAAAGTCAATAAATTTAAATATCAAAAGTAAGCTAATACAGAATTTGAGTTTGGTTCTTTTCACTTTGTTTAAAGGACAAGGATTTTCCTCTTGTATTCCTAGGTACAAGGAGACTTATTTTTTAAAAAAATATATTTTTTTATTGATTTCAGAGAGGGAGAGAGAGATAGAAAACATGCATGATGAGAGAGAAACATGGATCGGCCGCCTCCTGCAAGTCCCCCATTGGGGATCCAGCCCACAACCCAGGCATGTGCCCTTGACTGGAATCGAACCTGGGACCTTTCAGTTAGCAGGTTGACGCTCTATCCGCTAAGCCAAACCGGCTAGGGCAGGAGACTTACTTTTTAATGCAATTTGGTAAGTTATATATTTTTCTCTTTGTTCCCTCCAAACTTTGGAAACTGTTAATGAATGAGTATTATTATTTTCATGGCAATATGTTTGTTTGCATATGTCAAAAATAATTTATCTTTTTTATAATAAGACATATATAACAAGTTTTCAATTGTGGTTTTTATAAACCAAAATTTTTAAATGTCATGTTTGAGAAAGACATACCTAGACTCTGGATATCACCAGAAAGCTTTAAGAGATTAAGACTGATTTTGAAGCTGATCAGAGCCCCTTGGAGAAATGGCCTGGTAACTTGCTTATTCACATGGTTCATGCCAGTCTTTCAGGTAAGGAACAAAGGTTACTTTCCTGGTAGATGGCAAAGGAAGGACCTTAAGACATGCTTGGGGACCTTGAGAACGTAAGAAATTTACACAAACTTATAAGTATTGCAAGCAAAGCCTGACATGGTTTGGCTTCTTTGTCCTAAAGAAAAGCTTAATCTAATGATTCCTTATGAGTGTAGCAAAGCAGATTTACAAGAGCCTATATGATCAATTGCAGTGCTTATTGTTTTGATGCAAATAATGAGGCCAGATTGAAACCTGACTTAATACAGTAAATACATTGGTCTTAATTTGGCCCTTTGGTAAACGTGAGGTTAATTTTGCCCTGGCCCAGTCACTCAGTGGTTAGAGCATTGGCCTGTGGATTGAAGGGTCACAGCTTTGATTCTGGTCAAGGGCATGTACCTTGGTTGCAGGGTCTATCTTGGCCCTGGTCAGAGTGCGTGTGGGAAGCAGCTAATCAATGTGTCTCTGTCACAACGATGTTTTTTCTCTCTCTGTCTCTCCCCTTCCCTTCCACTTTCTCTTAAAAAAATCAATGGAAAAATATCCTCAAGCGAGGATTAACAATAACAAAAAGTGAGGGTAATTTTAGGCGGAAACACACAACTCTATAATACACAGTTGTGGATATTAGACTCTAAGTGCATTGTCTTCAAAGTTTTATTTTTCACTTATGAACTGAACTGGATGCTGAATATTTCTAGTTTTCTTAAATATTGGGCTACAATACTCCAACCAATGTTTCATTTTACTTTCATCCTTTGACTTGGAATTATTGAGAACTAAAACTTTTTTCCTTATATTAAACATTCATCATAATTCTCTTCATTCTAGCTTTTGCCAGAATAATATTGAGATTTATAACACAGTTTTTCTACACTAGGTCACAAGCTTTACTCCTACTCAGGGAATACTAACTCTATACACCATTGCTACCTTTTTTTGTGTCCAGGCCTTACCATCCCTCTGACAGGGAGCAAGGATCTCTTGGCTCTGAAGGAAAATGCTGGCCCTCTTTAGGAGGAAGCAGCTACAGAAGAGACACTGGTCCCTTTTTCCTAAAATAATTCATAGCCAAGACCTTTGAGGGGGAATTGTGGTAGGCAGCTATGCAGACATGAGCAGAGCAAGGAAAATAGCCCAGGTACAGAAGGTTGTCAGGATGAAAACCCCTGGTGTCTAGCAACAGGCAAAACTGGTAAAACAAGTACTTAGGTGCCAAGGTTACCTTTTCTCCCCTAGCATGGTGCTAGGAATGGGTTTTAGACCTCCTGACCTTTCATATTACTCATCATTCAGTTTGGGACCCTACCTTTCCTCCCCTGGCATGTTCCTAATCATGTGAGTTAGACCCCCTTAGAATGTGGAAGGAACAAGAGGGCGAGAGAATAGCCCATAAGTATTAACCCATTGAGATAACATCTAGGCCTCAGTTGTGTTTCTGTTCCAGGCTCAGAAAAGTGTCAAAACCAGACAAGCAATGCCATGGCTGCCTCAGAACTAGCTGCATTGACTAATGACCCCCTGGTCTGGTGCTGACCAATCAGTGGAAAGCATGACCCTGAAAGGTGTGGAAAGCTGATGAATATTCTATTGATCCTATTCTGGGACCTCCCTTAAAATCTCCACCCTAAAAGCCCTTAGGTTGGAAGACCCAGTGTACTTTGCAATTCCTCCCAGGAGCATGGCCATGCCTTACCTCTCCTACTTGTCTTCCCTCCAGTGAGTTAACTTTGCCCTTATTTCTCCTAAGCTCCAACTATTCCTTCATTTGCCTCTGTAACTTACTTCCTAAACCCATTTTTTATACCACTCACTTTTTCTACCTCTGTCCATTTTTAAATAAACTTTCTCTTATAGTTTGAGCTTTGACTCTAAATTCTTTCCTAGCCAAGTACCGAGTCTGCTAAACCAAGGCCCGGTCTACCTCAAGTGGGGTGAAACCTTATGTCGTTCTCTCTGCTGTTAACACTTTCAACCTTTATATGTGTTTTTCTGGTAATCTTACTAGAGTTGTCTGTATTTTTTAAGCCCACAAGAATTCAAGTAAAGACTTTTTACTTTGCTTTTAATAAGTTGTGTATTTTAAACAACTGAGTACTCACATGTGACTTGTTCTTATGGCATTTGCTGTTTTCAAAATAACAACAGATATTTAATTGGTGATCATCAATCTTTACCTCCTTAAAGTTGATTAAAGCCATCTGAAGGTCACAGATCTACTGTAGTGGCAGGATTTGGTCAATTTGCTAATCTGTAGTTTGCCGATTGTCCTGTTGCACACCAGTGTAGACAATCTCTTTGTAAGAGGAATCCCTAGGGACAAGTTTGAGAAGGCCCTGAGTTGCTTCACAGAGTAACATATCTAACACTAGAAAAAAATCTGTTGTGAAAGAACTGGCAGCACTGTATTGCTGTGCTGGGATGCTTTTTCTAAGAAAGTAGAATTTCTATAAAGGGATAGAATCACAATGTTCTATATCAATTAAAGTGGAAGACAACAGTGATTCTTGCTTTTTTGGTTTTGTTTTGTTTTCAGTCCTTTACATGTGGGCACTTTTTTTTTTTACCTTTTTTGTTTGTTTGTTTGTTTTATTTATTTTTTTTACTTTGATCCCAGAGGACTTAAATCCCATGGGAAGCAAAGTTGCCATTGTTAATTTCAAGTTGTTTTTTTAAAGCATCCATTTAAATGGTAGGAACTCATCAAACTTCTACTTATAAATGTTCTGGCAAGGTTGGTCATTCAACTTATATAATTCCTGAATCTAACCTTGCACAGAGTTGATAGATATCAGATTTTAATTAAAAAAAAAAAATCTTGAGAAGTGTTCTAATGCAATACAGCTGAAACATACACACACATTTTTTTAAGAGTAAGTATTTCATAAGTTGAGGCCTCAGAAAACTCAGTAATACATTTAATATAAAATGACATGCAATTTATTTCAATCAATTTACCTTGTTTGCTTTTTTTAAATTAACTTTTTGTTTTAAAGAGCTTTTCAAGGAGATTCTTGTTAAAGGAATCTTTTGGCAGGCTGTTCCCCAAAACTAGGGGAAAAATAGTGGGAAGTAAAATGGAGATGTCAGAAATTAAACGATGCCTTTAAATTGACTGATAACATCATTTCCTATTATTGCTACCTTGTAGACTGCCAAAGAACTAGCATACTTCAGACATCTAACATAATTAATTCAGGATCACAAATCTGAATCACAAGTCTATATATGGATTCAACAGGAAGAAAAAAAAATATGGTCTGGAGGAGGGGGAAAATTCTTTTTGCACAGCTTCCTCTAATTTTAAACAGGCTATAAATTAAACTTTCTTTGATAATAATACGCAATGACAGCATAATAATATGCTAACATTTAATCACCTTTTACATATAATATTATTCTTATTCTTTTTTAAATTTTTATGTTGTATATTGCTGTACATTTTTCTTGCTGATCGATTCTCTTTATTACTGCTGATTTTATTTATGTTGCTAATTTTTTTTCCTAAGCATATATTTTAATAAGTAGTTTTGTTCAGCTAACGTCTACAGAATAGAATTCAGTACACCTGCCTAAATAAGATGCTTGAGATTACTGAGGAAAGAAATTGACATTTTACTTTACCCTCAGCATGGAGCCAGGGGCAAAGTTTGATCTGAAAACTTGCAAATTAACCAAAACTGTCACTCAGGAGTTATGGGCCTGAATGCTGCAAAATATGTTCTTTGAAGTCCTCATTTCAGCAAAATTATTAAAAACTTTATATCTAATTAAAACTGTAACTGCATTCCCATTTTTCAAACTCCCTATATCCTTAGGGCCAATTGGGATGAGTGAATTTGTACCCTCCTCTCTTCAGCATGCTGAACTGCTCCGACAGCAATATCAGATCATTACCATCTCCCCAGCTGAGAGGGAGCAGCCATTATCATGCAGCATTATTAATCTTCTTGTCTTATCAACTTGCAAATCACAAGCCATCTAGCCTTATGGTATGGTTCTGGGTCCATAGTTATTCATTTTGTAGGTCTACATAGCCTTTGAGTCTCCTTAATCACCGGAAGGTTGTCAGTCTCTTACCTTGGTCTGCCCCTGTGGCCCTTCACAGCTCCTGTAAAAAGTCCATAATATTCTCTCTCTCTCTCTCTCTCTCTCTCTCTCTCTCTCTCTCTCTCTCTCTCTCAAAAATAAATAAATGGAGACTTTTTAAATTTAAAAGTAGGAGAAAGAGAGAGTGCACATGCATGGAAGAAAGATAGAGAAGGAGGGAGAGAGACAGTAAGGAGGATGAATTTCATTAATAGATGTGAATTAATATCATACTGCCAAGAGCTGACCCTTTCTCCTGACATGTACGTCTAAGTCATTCTTGTCACTCTTTTCCCCATTAATATTCTGAAAAAGACAGTGCATTGAAGAGAATAGAATAAGATAGTTTCCTTAAACAGGCACTGTTGACCTTAGGTTGGAAATTTTTCTTTAATTTGCTTTTCTTAAAAATAAAATATTAATCATATTGGAAAAGGCAAGGAGAGTTTCTTTACATTTTTTCAATATACATATTCCATTCCTAATATTGAATTCATTAAATTAAGTAATTGAACATTTTGAACATTTTGAAGTGCCAAAGGAAAATAGAAATATAATGTCCAAGGGAAAGTAGATGAGACAGGCTGAGAGACCCTTGTGACGACTCCTATATCTGCCAACCTCAATGTATGCACTATAAACACTGGTCTGTGAGGCCTGAAATGCCTCCTGATTATTGTACTATTATAAGTTTTAATTTCATAAAAGTACAGTTGATCTAAGATGATTTTTGTCTCTTAGCAAAAATTCGCTCACAGGATCTTTAGAACTAATCAGATTTTGTGGCTGCTCTTATTAAAAATTATAGTTTATGATTTTGACCTGGTACCTGCATGTGGGAGAGATACAACATAAACTAAAACAAGTATTATGCCTAGGTTTTTTTTAACTCAATTTATATGTTCAAAGTAATGCAGAAATATTTGTATTATATGTAGGGATATATTAACTATCACTATCATATGTAATTATAAGACTTTGTATTTAAAATAAGTTTGCCTCCAGGCTAATGTGGCTCAGTGGTTGAGCACTGACCCATGAACCAAGAGGTCAGCAATTTGAGTCCCAGTCAGGACACATGTGTTTGCTGTCTCGATCCACACTAGGAGGGTGCAGGAGGCACCCAATTGATGGTTCTCTCTCATGGATGTGATGTATCTGTCTCTATCCTTTTCCCTTCTTCTCTCTTTAAAATTAATAAAAACATATTAAAAATAAAAAATAATAAGTTTGCCTTTGCCGTGACCAGGTGGCTCAGTTAGTTAGAGCATCACCCCGTACACCAAAAGTTTGCATATTTGATTCCTGGTCAGGGCACATACCTAGATTGCAGATTCGATCCCCAGTTGGGATGTGTACTGGGAGGAACCAATCGATGTTTCTCTCTCACATTAATGCTTTTTTCTCTCTCTTTGGCCCTTCACCTCACTATATAAAATTAATTTTAAAAAACCCATCATTGTGAGAGAAATGACTACAGCATACAATGGATTAATGTATGCTTTTTTATTTCTGAGTCCCTCATTAAAAATGCAACTTAAGACACTTGTGGAATGAATTTAACAGTAATGATAAATTCCCAAGTGCCTTAGTACACATGTACATCTTAAAACTTTAAAATGCTCTGAATTAGATATCTTGCCCCAAAATAGTAAATATTCTACTTCAGAATTAAAGTATATAGTTCTACCTGAGGATTTTGACATTTTTAGGAAACATGCACTCCCTACACATTATTTATGATTTGAGTTAAACTAAATTAGTGAGGAGGTGTGATAGGCAGTTAGACAGACATGAGCAGAGCAAGGATAATGGGCCAGGTTTAGAAGGTCACCAGGGCAAAAAGCTCCAGGTGCCTAGCAACTGGGTAAACATGGACCTTGCCCCAGGGTAACCTTTTTCCCCTAGTATATCTCTGATCATATGGTTTAGATTCCACCCCATCCCACCCCCCAACCTTTCATATTGCTGGTCATCATGGCTCTTCATTTTAATTGTCCTAGTATGTGCAGGAAATTAGCTTAGCCTTATTAGCTGAGGGCTAGGTTAGCTAAGAGTAGAGTAAGTTGCCAATGCATTTAACTTAGTAAAATAAGCAATTAGAAAAATTCTTCTCCAATTTTACAATTTTTAAAAAGATCAAATAGGCTTATATGTGCTCATTGGAAAATAAATACCTGTTAGGTCTGATCAAAGAATCAAATTGATACCTTCTCCCCTGGAAACTGACTTTTAGATCATTTTGAAAATGACATTCCCTTTCCATATATCACATACCATTTGCTAAGACAAATAACTTTCCCCTCCGAATTTGCCTAGGATCCAGACCAGCCCAAAGAATTCCCTGCCAAAAAAGCTCACCTAGAGTACTTTAAAATCTCTGACTCTCCATCCCTGGGGCTCAGCCCATCTGGTTTCCAGATGATCCATAAATTTATAATTCTTTACCACCTTTGCCTTTATGGGTACCTCCTTTGGTGACCCTAACATTTAGTATTGAAACACAGGTGGGTTCCACAGAGAAGGGGAGCCATCACTCCTGCTTCAGTTACCCCAAGTCTGCTATTCAGAGAGCAGTAGGCAGCAGCAGCTTGTACTGGGATTACCTCTGAATCCTACTTGGGTAACACGATCACAGGCCTTGATTAAGCCTCCCTTCCTTTTGGGCCCTCCTAAACCAGGCAAAGAGGACACGAGAACAGGAACCTCTCCTCCATCACCAAGTCTCCATCCCATTGGCCAACCTTCTCTGGGTGAGTGACATTCCACAATTTCCCTTGTCTGTCCACTTACTCTCACTGACTTTTGGAACGTCCTCTTTTCTCAAAAATCCTAGTGCTAGGCCAGAATACTCCTTGTCTGTTTGGCTTCAGGTCCTTCTGGATTGGGCATGCCCAGTCTGGAGGTTCACCCCTCATTTCTTGTGGTGGTTTGTTTAGTGGAGGGGACACCTGCTCTAAACAATCACCTTTGGACTTATGGTCTGTCACTCACACTTCCTCTCTCCTAGGCCATGCTTATTCTCCTTCATGGGGAGCACTCCCTCTGCATCCCCTACAATGATCCCTCTTGGCTCTCTCCTTAAAAATCTCAACTACCTTAGACTCAAGAGGGAGATCAGTCTTAAGCTCCTCATTTTCTTTTGTAACATTGTTTGGCCACAATATAAACTAGATAATGAGTCTCAATGGCCTGAAAACAGCACTTTCAACTTGAACACATTGCACGATTAGATAATTGCTGTCATAGCAATGGAAAATGATCCAGGCCTTTTCACCCTGTCTTGACCCTCTCTCGTCAGTTCTGCCCTACCAATCAGATCCTTCACACAAAAAAATCATACTCCTAACAGTTCTGATTCTGAATCTAGTTTTGATTCAGATCACCAACCTCCATTCCTTTATGTGTCCCCTCCCTCACCTGCAGTAGCTTCCCAAAACCCAGATCCTCCTAACCAGCAACCACCTTCTTACCTGGCCCCTTAGGGCTCAAATCCCCAGAACACCACTTCCACTATAGCCTTTTCCCACTTGAAACTCACTCACAGGCCCAAAGACTGCCTTCCTCAATAGCCGCTTCTAATCCCATGCCCATTCTACCCCTAAGTGAGGTAGCAGAAACAGAGGGCATAGTCCAAGCCCATGTCTCATTTTCTATGTCCAACCTTTTCCAGATTGAAAAAAGACTAGCATCTTTTCCACTGACAGACCACTTTTACTAAGGAATTTGAGTACCTGCTCCAGTCCTCTGACCTGACCTGGCACAACATCTAAGTCATCCTGTCCCCTTTCTAACCCCAGAGGAGGAGCATGTCTGGCTAACAGCTCAGGACCATGCCAGTGCCCCCCATAGACAAGACTCAGCTGCCAATCTGGTTGGTGCTCATACAGTCCCCTGAACTGACTGAAGATGGGACTGTCAGGTTAATTCTCCATGGTGCCAGCTCCATACCCATATGATCACCTGTCTCATTCCTGGCCTCAAAAAGGCTGCCCATAAGGAGGTCAACTATGACAAACTTAATAAAAATCACTAAGGGCCCTGAAGAAAACCCAGCTCTCTTCCTCTCCTGCCTCACGGGGTCCTTACAGAAATTTACCACCTTAGACCCCACCTCCCCAAAGGGAACCCTTCTTTTAAACACACATTTTATATCCCAATCAGTCCCTGACATATGCCTGCAAACTTTTAAAAATACACAGGTCCACAAACCCTTCAAAAAGACCTTATTAACCTGGCTTTTAAGTTCTTTAATAAAAGAAACAAGGAGATCCAAATGCAAAAGCAAAAGCGAGATCAGGCCAAGGTTGAGGCCCAGAAGGAGGACATTCACCTCCTAGCCACCGCTCTCATGAACCCCAAACAAAGTGCTGGTCCTCCAACCAAGGGTGACCCAGTGGCTAAGCCTCATCTGGGCCCATGCTTCAAGTGCAAGGAGGAAGGACACTGGGCCAAGTCCTGCCTAAACCTGAGATCCCCGCCTGAGCCCTGCCCAAGGTGCCAAGCTACAGAAGGGAAAGCCACTGGAAATCTGACCTCCAGGTCAGATCTCAGCCAGTCCAGCAAGGCCACCCTCTGGATCTGGTTTGGAGCTTTAAAACCTCCTGGGACTGGCCACTGAAGACTGAAGCTGCCCAGGCCATGACAAAGCCCCACAGACTTACATCACCAGGACAGAGCTTCAGGTAATGATTGTGGTGGCAGATAAGCCGATCTCCTTTTTAATTGATTCTGGGGCCACTTATTCTGACCATCCTGGATTCAATGGAACCTGGTCCCCTCCTCAGTCTCTATTATGGGGGTTGATGTATTAGTTTCACAGCCATCAGCCACCTCTCCTCTACACTGCATCTTATTAGACATACCCTTTATCCACTCTTTTCTTGTTCTACCTCAGTGCCCAACCAGTACCACCATGCACCCCCTCATAAAGTCCAGTTGTCCCAAACCACAGTCACCTACCAAGGTTTCACTTACACCCCACAAAGCCAAGCCATTACCATAGACCATAAATGCCTTATCTCCCATGACTATCCCCTCCTCTCCTTTCTCAGGTTCCCTGGGTACTCTTGCCTCTGGGTTCCCAACTTTAATCTTCTTGAGAGGCCCTTCTATGATATGACATCAGTTCTGTCAGATCACCAACCTCCATTCCCTTATGTGTCCCCTCCCTCACTGAGCCTTTAGATCCCAAGGCCAGCATTCTCACCCTCTTTAATGCTATAAAAATTGCTCTCACTTCAGTGCCTTCTCACCTTCCCCTTCCCCTTCCCCCAAAACAACTTTTTTTTTATTGCATAACTGCAAAAGCTTACTTAACAGTCCAGCTGCTATCAGAAGCTGACCTCATTATCACCCAAACCTTAGCATGTTATCTCTAAGGAAAAATGTAGCAGTTTTAAATCCAAGTGGCTGGAGTGCTGGGAATTACAACCCTAGCACAGGCTGCAGGGTCTGCTCCCACCCCCAACCCCACCCCCACCCTGCCTTTTCTCCAGCCTCATATACCTATACATAATTTTTCAAAGGCTTTGGTAATTTAAGAGCTTTGGAGTATTGCTGGGTTAACTGATAAATATATAAATATTTCAAAAAGTTTTTTTTAAGTTCATCTGATTTTAGCTTTTGCTACAGAAAACCTATAACATAGATTTAGAACTGTTAATGTAAATGTCTGGTACTTTGTTGAAGGTGTGTTTCTTGAAAGTGAGAGTGTTCATAAATGTCAATCTAAGAAATGCTGGTTGTTTACTTTTGTTACCATTGTCAATTAAGGTTCCTAAGAGTTAAAAGTTCAGGTTAAGTTGGAAAAATGGCATGGATTTAATAATAGAGGGCATAAAGTATAAAAATTGCAGGACAATAATTGAAATTGAGTTTTTCTAATGATGGTTATTTCTGAATGGGAAAAAAATGGTTTGTGAAAGTTGTAGAAAGGTTTCTGAAAAATTTAAGTTTAAAGGAACCCCAGCCAAGCCCCAGTCCTCTTCCTCCATCTAATTTTTCTTTGGTAGGCCTACGGTTGCTTTCATTACACTTTCTCTTGCCCTTGTCAGGCTGAGAGAAACCTACCTGTCCAGCCTCTGGACACAGAGTGACCTACACACACAACCATCCCCAGTCAACACCGGGGCGACGGGATCCAGTGAGCCAGGACATACCCTTAACGTCCGAAGGGTCCCCTTCTCTCCTAGTATTTCTAACAACCCCACACTTGTCATGTCACATCTTATGTCACTGGGGTTTTTGACTTTTCAGTGATTCAAAGCAATCCTGTCCAGCCTCTCTCCTGTGGCTTAAGTCCTTAAATCAGAGCCTAGACTTTGTTTATATCCACCATTCATTCACAGTCCTTGACACTATCATTGAACATCCCAACAGCTCTTCCTGCTTGGTGGTTAGGGACTTTTCTCCCCTTTTCTAGCCTTCTTAAAAGAACTTGAGGGATTCACCCAAGCATAACAATACTGCAGGGAAGCCTGATGGCAACTAGGTGGCTCAGCTTCTTTGCCCTAAGGGTTAATTAAAGCTCAATCACAAGATTCCAGCAAAGCAGGTTTTTAAAAGCCTATATATTCAGCCTTAGATGGTTTGGCTTAGTGGATAGAGCATCAGCCTGCGGACTGAAGGGTCCCAGGTTTAATTCCGGCCCAGGGCACATGCCTGGGTTGTGGGCTCAATCCCCAGTAGGAGACATGCAGAAGGCAGCCGATCAATGATTCTCTCTCATCATTGATGGTTCTATTTCTCTCTCCCTTTCCCTTCTTCTCTAAAATCAATAAAATATATTTTTTTAAAAAGAAAAAAAAAAGCCTATATAATCAATTGCTACTCCTTATTGTGTTTCATGCAAATAATCAGGCCAAATTATAACCCCAATAATACTAAAATTTATAGAATACTTTGTCTTCACCAGGTTACAAGCCCTACTTGTACTAAGGAAATACAACCCTTAGACACCATCCTAACCCCTTTCTGTACCCAGGCCTCATTGTCCCTCTGACAGAGAGCAAGGATTTTTGGCCCTGAAGACAAATATCACCCCTTTTCATCAGGAAGCAGTTACAGAAAAGAGACCCTGTGCTCAATTTCACTGAAAGAATTCATTGCCAAAATCCTTGAGGGGGGACTGTAGACCCCAAGAACAAGGACGATGGGCCAGGTACAGAAACTTACCAGGGCAGAAAACTCCAGATGCCTAGCAAGGGGCAAAAATGAGAAAATAAGAACCTGGCCCCCAGAGTAACCTATTCTCCCCTAGCATATCACTAGTTAGGCAGTTTAGACCTCCTGACCTTTCCTCCCTAAAGATAACATGTAGGCCTCAGTTGTATTTCAGCTCCAAGCCCAGAAAAACAGCAAAACCAGACAAGTGGCATTTGGCTGCCTCAGGACCAGCTTTTACTCCCAAATCACTCAGTGGGTTTTATCAGACTTGGGTATCACAAACTCCATCCAGCATCTTAATTGAACACTGACTGTCATGAGCTAGGGATTTTTTTTTCCACATCCCTTCAACATAGACATAGGCCCCCAATAATCAGTCTTTACCTGTCCTCATTACCATCATATCTGACACAAAAGGGCAGTCCAGATAATCCCACTCCTCATAACCCTTGGTATCTCAACAGGTTTTGAGGATTGGCATAGGGGTATTAACCACTGCTCTATCATAGTTTGCAAATTCATGAGACTACTGGCTAAAAGATAAAAATTGGTATCTACTTCCCTTCATAGGGCCATTAACATTTCTATTCATCATCCTCGATTTTGGCCCATGTATTCTGCATGATTTTTCATCTTTCTTTCAGGATCTCTTTCCAGCCTTCACCAACTGTCTCTTGACCCTCTCGTTCCAACCATGAGGTATCTATAGTATTCTAGCCGACTACAATCAAAGTCTATCCCCTATGATCTTGACATCCCTTCTCAGCAGGAAATAACTATGGAAGAAATGACCTCCATCCCTATTCCATAAAACAAAAAGGCTGGAATGTTAGGTCTGATCAAATAATTGAATTGATACCTCCTCCCCTGGAAAACTGACCTTTAGATAATTTTTCAACTGACATCCTCTTTCTCGTAGACCATATTCCATTTCAAAGTCAAAGCTGTCTTAGAAATCTAGGAATTACTCTGTACAATATGTCTTCTCTTTTAAATGAATCCTCTAGAAGAAAATAGTTTTACAAAATCTTAATTGGATAAATTAGTGATTAAGGTAGTGTTAATGCCTAGTAACCTCATTATATCAAAAGACCAACAAAATCTGTATTTACATATACATAAGAGAAGTTAATATTTTATAAGTTTCTGTTAAAGTGTTTTGCAATGGATATATGGCAACTAGGTCAAGATTTTTCAGTGACTTTTCCATGTTTGTTTTAACTCTCATTTAGTATATTAATTTTGAAAAAGTAATTTCTAGCCTCCTGATTTGCCACTAACAGCATATCAAAAACTTATATTATTAACATTCACCATTAGTAAGAATACATTATGGTGGAGTGATTAAAAGATAGGTAATGGAAGTTTGGTGATGATGGAGACCATGTGTAGTGAATTAACAGTGGAAAGCCTCATGCATAGAAAGGCATCATTAATAAGATCATGTTCATTCATTTAACTTATTTATTGCACACGTGCTAGAATCTAGATAGTGTGCTATGTTTGGGATTATAGTGATGAGCTAAAGCAAGCATAGGCTTGGCTGTCGTATAGCTCAAAGCCTAATGGAGAGTCATTATTTGAATGATCACAGGAACAAAAGCAAAATTGCAGAGATAAAAGCTCTGAAGGACAAGAGTAGGATGCTATTAAAGTATATAACAAAGGAATCTGACCTAGACTGTGAGATCAGGGAACATTTCCATGAGGATATTAAGCTTGAGTTAAGATATGAATGGTAAGTGGGGACTCAAAAGGGGAAATTTGTTGGGTGGGAGAGAGAAATTTCCCAGAATAGAAAAAAGCACATGGAAAGACCCTGTGATATGCAGGAGGCCACTGATAGAAGGTTTTCAAAGGCCAGGACAAGGTGCGAAACAAGGAGAATGTCTCAAGATAAGGCTTAAGAGATAAGCCTAAACCATATCACAAAGAGCCTTAAGGGACATATAAAAGACTTAGAATTTATCCTAAGACCAGTGAAGACCTTGACTACATTTTCATGTGATATGTCAGTGCATAAGCCATATTGCTATAAAAACAACAAACCTTTAATGCACTGGTTCAAATAAAATGGAAGGTTTTTTGTTTTTTTTCTCATCTATAATATTTCAGGGCAAATAGATGGCTCTCTTTCAGAGAACTGTCCATTGACCCAAGCTTGTGAGCCACTTTGCTATCCTTACCACATTGCTTCTTTGGTTCCTCCAGATTTCTATTTCTATTTGTAATGAGTAGGAAGAGAGAAGGGAAAGTGAAGGGTTAAGGGGAAAAGCATTTGTCTTTAATGAGATGCAAACAATACTTCCATTGAATTCTATTGGCTTAAACTAGGTCATGTGGATAAAATACTAACTTTCAGTAAATATTTATTTCCTTTCAAAGTGTTTAATGGCTGTTATATGTTTATCTAAATACATCTAGGAACAGGAAAGATATAATAAGCAGTTTTTATTTTACTTTATTTTTTAATCCTCACCAGAGGACATGCTTAGAGAGAGGAAGGGATGATATATATATATCACACACACACACACACACACACACACACACACACACACACAAATAAAAGAGAAACATGCAAATTGACCGTACCTCCGCTATGCCCACCAGCCAATCAGGAGCGAGTATGCAAATTAACCCAACAAAGATGGCAGTGGCTGTGGAGCTGGAGTGAGCAGGAGACTTGGGTTGCCCCTGGTGATGGAGGAAGCCAAGTTTCCCGCCTGCCCTGGCTGCCGCTCAAGGAGGGGCTGGAAAAAACAAGGAGGGGCTGGGATCCTGGGTCACCGGGGGGCGTGGCCAGCATGAAAATGGCCCTCAACCCCTTACCAAGCTGACCACACTCCCATGGAGTAAGAGTCCTTGTTGGGGGGCCTGGCCAGCCTGCAAACAGCCCTCAGCCCCTCACCAAGGCTGGCCAGCCACCCCAGCAGGAACCCTCATTCCATGGGGATGTGAGCGGCCTACAAACCACCACAGGCCCCTCGTCCAAGCTGGGAATACCCACCCTGATCCGGGACACCCTTCAGGGCAAACCAGCTGGCCCCCACCAGGCCTCTATCTATACTAATAAAAGGATAATATGCTAATTAGACTGGGAGACCTTCCAGGAGACCTTCCAGACATTGTTCTGGACAAACCCATGGTGGCGGGGCTGAGGTAGAGGCGGTTAGAGGCCAAGAGGGGAGAGCAGTTGTGGGTGATCAGGCTGGTGGGGAGGGGGGGCATTGAGGGTGATCAGGCCAGTGGGGCAAGCATTTGGGGATGAGCAGGCCATCAGTGGGGGTCAGTTGGGGGTGATCAGGACAGTGGGGGGGGCAGTTTGGAGTGAGCAGGCCAGCAGGGGGGCAATTAGGGGTGAGCAGGCCAGCAGGCAGAGTGGTTAGGCGCAATCAAGCAGGCAGGCAAGTGAGCGGTTAGGAGCCAGCAGTCCGGATTGCGAGTGGGATGTCTGACTGCCAGTTTAATCCTGATCCCTGTAAACCAGCAGTAGGACATCTTTTGAGGGGTTCCAGATTGGAAAGGGTACAGGCCGGGCTGAGGGACACGTGACCCCTGCTATGTACAAATTTCGTGCACTGGGCCACTACTCTGTCACACACACACACACACACACACACTATATGTATATATGCGAGAGAGGGAAGAGAAGCATCGAAACATGGATTGGTTGCCTTAGGTATGTGCCATGACCAGAGATCTAACCCAAAACCCAGGTATGTGCCCTGACTGGGAACTGGCAACCTTTCAGTGCACAGGATGTCACCCAAACAGCTGAGCCACTCATCCCAGCAATAAGCAATTTAAACATGTTCTGAAGCAAAACTTTAAAATTAGGGGACAAAAATGTTAGTTATCAGAAAACATAGTAACAGTCAGGTGTTGACAAGCACCAATAATTTACAGTACCTTTTCTAAAGAAAACCTTCACTGTCAAGTATGATTTGACTAGAGTTCAGGTATCGTCGTTTACACACAACTTAGAAAAAGTATGCATCAAAACGGAAATATTGATGAAGCCTTGACATAGAGATAGTTATCAACAAGAGAGCTACCAAATACTATTTAGAGTTGGAATAAAGGAAAGTGTTCAAATTTCTCATTAGTTTGACTCAAAATATGTTGGTTCCAGTGAAAGCAGATTTGGGAGAAAAGATAATGAGTTCTGTTCACTCACTCACCAACAATTTTTAAGTTACAGTGCTCAGTTGATGGAATTATAAAGATGAAAAAGACCCAATTTTCTGTGTAAATAATTGTGATGGTGGGTAGTTATAATAAGCCATATTCCTGATCTGGTGGCTATATAAAATGAAGAATAATAAACTCTATTAAACAAAGTAATTTATATTATAAGGAAGAATATATGGTTAATTTTAATAAAAAATGAGTTCTAACTTGTCCAATAGACACAAAGAAAACATTTGATCTACAGGGAAATATATGTGTTAAATTAGAAACATTAAATGCAGAAATACTGGTAGAGTTCATTAATTTGGTAAATATTAATTGCATGTCTGTTATGAACTCTTAGTGCTCTGGAGGTATACAGCATACCCTGAATTTCACAGACTGATTAAATGGACTTTAGCTTTGACAAAATTTCTTGTCTGTATGTCATATGTAAAAATTAACACCCTGTTAATTTAAAAATGTTTTTAATCAAGATTTGCCTATAATTAAATTGATAGGTTATGTTTTGTTATTAAATTAGTTATTTTAAACAAATTTCAGTGACTAGGCCATATGTTGGATAAAACACTGTAGTAATTTCACTGACATAAATAAATATTGCATGTCTACGTATTTAAATCCAAGAGTCACTGCTAGTAAACAATGTTTGTTGAATGGTTAGCATGTGATTACACCACATAGTGATCAGTAATTGGTTCTGTTGTCCTCTAGCATGACTTTCTGCAGCAGTTTTAACATGAGTCAGTTGATGTTCCCACTTGAGCTAAGCCACATCCCAGCTGTGTGCATTTGTTTACTCACAGTGACTGGTGAATGCATGCATTTACTAGACTTAATTCAGTAAAAATTTAAAATTATAGTAATGCATATAGAAAGATTTTATGTGAAATTAAACTTTTCATACATAATTTTAATTATACAAACATGTCTACATAAGTGAAAACAGGTAAACTAATTTGTCAATTTTTTAACAAATGCTTTTGGAAAACCTACTTTATTATATAATACTTTTGGCTAATAGACACCCCCTTGCCTGAATTAGTCAAGGTTTTACTGTAATATGAGTTATAGGATAAGAAAATCTCTCTCTTCATGGAGCCTATTATACAATGGGGAAAAACAAAATAAGCAAATCCTATGTAATAAAAGCCTAATATGCTAAGTGTCCGGTCAACATAATATGCTAATGATACGTTAAGGCTGCTCAACCACTCACTATGATGTGCACTGACCACCAGGGGGCAGACAGCCGGCCGGTCAGCCAGTCCCTATGATGTGTACTGACAACCAGGATGCAGATGCTTCAACTGGTAGATTAGCTTGCTGCTGGGGTCTGGCTGATTAGGACTGAGCAAGCTGGGCTGGACATGCCCTGGAGCCCTCCCTTGGTCCCTCCCCAGCTGGCCAACCTCCCACATCTCTTCCCAGTTCTGATCATGCACTGGAGGAGTCCTTCAGCTTGGCCTGCACTCTCTTGCAATCTGGAACCCCTCGGGGGATGTTGGAGAGCCAGTTTCAGCCCGATCCTACAGGCCAGGCTGTGGGACCCCACTGGTACACAAATTCGTGCACTGGGCCTCTAGCCTATATAATAAAAGCCTAAGCGACTTTTACGCAGAATGACTGGTCTCTATGATGTGCACTGATCACCAGGGGGCAGACACTCAATGCAGAAGCTGCTCCCTGGTGGTCAGTGTGCTCCCTCAGGGCGTGCGCTGCTCATCCAGAATCTGGGCTCATGGCTGACAAGTGCAGCTGCCATAGCAGGAACCTCTCCGACTTTGTGGCAGCAGGCACAGTGGGCCGGGATGAGCGCGAGTGGCGCCTGGCCCCGATTTGGGCTCCACTCTGGCTGACTGTTGTTTGGCACACTGCTACATCCCCTGAGGGGTCCCAGACTGCAAGATGGCACAGGCCTGGCTGAGGGACCCCCACCCCCAGTGCACAAATTTCATACACTGGGTCTCTAATAAAGTAATAAAGTAGTATGTCAGATGAAGAAAAGTGCTATGGAGAAAAAGAAAACATGAAAGGCAGCCTGGCCTGTGTGGCTCAATGGTTGAGCATTGACCTATGTACCAAGAGGTCACCACTGGATTCCAGGTCAGGACACATGCCTGATCCCCAGTGTGGGGCATGCCCAATTTGTATGCTTGCGTGTGCATACCTGCGTGTCAACATAAAGTCTCTGAGACAGGAATGGTTTCTGGTAAATTTGAGAAATAACAAAAACAGTGTTGCTGAAGTAGAATGAACAAAGAAGAGAAAGAAAAAATTGAGTAAAGAATTTCAAGATGAGCCCAGCAGGTTTGGTTTAGGGGTTGAGTGTTGACCTATGAACCAGGAGGTCATGGTTTGATTCCCAGTCAGGGCACATGCTGAGGTTGTGGGCTCAATCCCCACTGGTGGACATGCAGGAGGCAGCCAATCAATGATTCTCTCTCATCATTGATGTTTCTATTTCTCTCTCCCTCTCCCTTCCTCTCTGAAATCAATAAATACATATATATATATATATATATATATATATATATATATATATATACACAACAGAAAAAGAAGTTCAACATGAGTCATATTATGTAGGGCCTTATAGGATATTGTTCAAAGTTTTTCTTTTATTTTGAGTGAAATGGAAAGCTGTTTTTCCATAGAGTGACATAGTTTAGTTTAGGATTAAAAAGGATATTCTTGGCCCTAGATGGTTTGGCTCAGTGTATAGAGCATTGGGCTGCGGACTGAAGGGTCCCAGGTTTGATTCCAGTCAAGGGCACATGCCTGGGTTAGGAACTCGATCCTTACTCCCTACTAGGGGGTGTGCAGGAGGCAGCCGGGGTGCAGGAGGCAGCCAATCAGTGATTCTCTTTCATCATTAACTAGAGGCCCAGTGCATGAAATTCATGCACTTCAGATGGGGGGTGAGGAGATCCCTCAGCCCAGTCTGCAACCTCTTCCTCTCCAATCTGGGAACCCTGCGGGGATCAGACCTAAACCAGCAGTCAGACTTCCTTCTCGCAATCCGGAATCGCTGTCTCCTAACCACTCACCTGCCTGTTTGCCTGATCACCTCTAACCCCTCTGCCTGCCAGCCTGATTGTCCCTAACTGCTTCTGCCTCGGACCCCGCCACTGTGGCTTTGTCTGGAAGGAGGACTGGATGATCGGAAGATGTCCAGTTGACCCAGTCTAATTATCATATTACCCTTTTATTAGTATAGATGTTTCTTTTTCTCTCTCTCCCTTCCTCTCTGAAATCAATACAAATATATTTAAAAAATAAAAATAATAAATTTGGCTTCTATAACAAGACTACATGGCAGAAAAACAAAGGTGAAAGCAAAGAATCCAGTTAGGAATCTACTAGAAAACTCCATTAGGGCCTGTTTGAAAAACTGCACATTTTAACTGCATGAGAAAGAATGATAGAAGATGAGCTTAGAAAGGTAAATTGAGGACAAATAATGATTGCTTTTGCATGCCCTGTCAAAGATTTTGATTGGATCTTATATAATGAGGAATTATTCATGGATTTAATAAAGAAATATTTTTGTTCAGCTGGTACAGACACAAATTCAAGTTCTATACTGTCACCCATGCTTTCAGTATCTCCATTTCTCTCTCTTTTTTTTTTTTTAGCTTTTTTTTTATTGTTTTAAGTATTACAAATAGTAGTACATATGTCTCCTTTTTTCCCCCCATTGATCTCCCCCGGACCTCCCCTACCCCCCAGTACATGCCTTCACCTGCCCGCCCTCCCCCCCACCCCAGTGTCTTATATCCATTGGTTGTGCTTATATGCATGCGTACAAGTCCTTCGGTTGGTCTCTTACAGCCCCCCTCGCCCAACCTCCCCTGTCTTCCCAATGTAGTTTGACAGTCTGTTCAATGCTTCTTTGCCTCTGTATCTTTTTCCCACCATTTCTTTCCTTTAAAAAGTTTTGCCTTTGCAGACTAGAAATAAACATATAATAACAAAACAAGATAAAACAAAAAAAAATGTTTGAGTCCCAATTTCAATGTCCAACAGTTCTGAGTCCCCGTTTCAATGTCTAACAGTTCCTTATGTGTACATGTCAGCAATGATATCTGGATGGTGGGCACATGTTGGCAATGCAGGTCTGACCCTCTCTGGTTTGGTCCTAGGTAACCTGCAGCGGTGCACAGCTGCTGACTGCTGGCGTGGCAAGGCGTTGTCAGCGTCTTCCATCTCTGGACTGTTTTTTCCTCTTGTCTTCGTGGTTGGAGCACTCCTGTCAATTCCTCTCTGTTGCAGGAATCCATCTGATCTTGGGGTTGTTTTCTGAAAATATACAAATGTATTCTCGACCACAAGTTAATAAAGGAATCTTTTCTATATAATTGATTTGGGATCCTTTTTATTTTTGTTCAAACAATTTTCTTTGTCTTATTTAGACACCATGTGTGTTTTTAATGGCCGTCTTGCTGTTAGCATTGCAAATGAAACTTAATTTGGTAAAGTAAAATTTTTCTAGATGTAATTTACTTATAGGATATTTTTCCTTACATGATATTGCCCTACTATCCCCCCCCTTTATTTTTATTAATGGAGGTTTTTGTAAATTTTATAATGCAGTCTTGATAACTTTAAATTTAATTTTTTTTTTTTGCCCACACATATGACTGCTTTAGGTTCATTGCATATTCAGGAATTTTACCATGAGATGAACTACCAATAGAAATTTTAGTTATTACTTTAAGAACAGCTTTTTGTCCAGTACAATTAACTTTACTTGAATATTCACTTATTTCAATTAGCCTATTTAAATTAATCTGAAAACTCAATTACTATTTTACTGTCAAATTTAATACTCTACCAAAAATCTTAGTTTACCCTGTAAATATTAGTGGGAAGGATTATTTGCATTCTTGAGTGGGCCCTGAGCATTCCAGATGCTAGGCTGAATTTAGATATAGGGCAACTGCTGTCGGCCAAGTCTCTTGTCTGTTACCTCAGTCCCGATCTGAGCTGGGCCAAGTCTCTTTCTCTCTTTATGTGAGCCTCATTTTCACATAACTACTTTCCTTTTATTTTATTGTCTAAAGTTTTACATATGTCTCCTTTTTCCCCTGTTGACACCCCTGCCAGCCATTCCCACCCTGGGCAAGCCCCCACCACCCCAGGGTCTGTGTCCCTTTTTTATGCTAATATGCACGCATACAAGTCCTTTGGTTGCTCTCTAACACCCCCTTCCCTGACATTTGTCTCTGGATCTATTCTTGTTTATCAAATTATGTTGATCATTATATCCCACATATGAGTGAGATCATGTGATATTTACCTTTCTCTGACTGGCTTATTTCACTTAGCATAATGCTCTCCAGTTCCATCCATGCTGCTGCAAATGGTAAGAATTCCTTCTTTTTTACAGCAGCATAGTATTCCATTGTGTAGATGTACCACTGTTTTTTAATCCACTCATCTGTTGATGGGTACCTAGGCTGTTTTCAAATCTTAGCTATGATAAATTGTGCTGCTATGAACATAGGGGTGCATATATCCTTTCCGATTGGTGTTTCTAGTTTCTTGGGATATATTCCTAAAAGTGGGATTACTGGGTCAAATGGGAGTTCCATTTTTAGTTTTTTGAGGAAACTCCATACTGTTCTCCACAGTGGCTGCACCAGTCTGCATTCCCACCAGCAGTGCACCAGGATCCCTTTTTCTCTGCATCCTCTCCAGCACTTGTCCTTTGTTGATTTGTTGAAGATAGCCATTCTGACAGGTGTGAGTGGTACCTCATTGTTGTTTTGATTTGCATCTTTTGGATGATTAGTGTCTTTGAGCATGTTTTCATATGTCTCTTGGCCTCCCTTATGTCCTCTTTTGAAAAATATTCATATCCATTGCCCATTTTTTGATTGGGTTGTTTAACTTCCTTTTGTTAAGTTGTATGAACTCCAAGGGTGGGGGATATTAACTATTATTGGTCATGTGAGGGAATGTTTTGAACAATAAAAGTATTCTAAAACTAAATTGTGGTTTTGGCTGATGATTCTATAAATTTATTAACATTTATTATACAGTAAGTTTAAGATACATTTTATTATACGTTAATTATACCTCAAGAAAGGTATTAAGCCAGAAAGAGAGGGAGAGAGAAACCGTTTGGTAAGAGATTATCTAATTCTAACTAATGTCATTTCATTTTCTTGTATTCTCTCTGACTTGGGTGAGATATTCTCTTAGATACATTTCTGTGTAGTAGACATGAAGGGGTCACTATTGTTTTCTCCCTAATCCCAATTTTTTTAAAATCAAAGCGTAGATCACAATAAAAATATGGATTTTCCCAGATATTACATTTGAAAAGTGCAATTTTTAATATATAGATAGATAGATAGATGATGATAGATAGATAGATAGATAGATAGATAGATAGATAGATAGATAGATAGATAGATTTCATAGAGGGAGAGAGAGATAGAAACATCAATGATGAAAGAGAATCATTGATCAGCTCCCTCCAGGATGCCTCCCATTGGGGATGGAGCCTGCAACCTTGACCAGAAATGAACCCAGGACCCCTAAGTCCACAGGCCAATGCTATATCCACTGAGCCAAACCAGCTAGGATGGAAAGTGCAATTTTTGATCAATATATATTCAGCCACCTTTCTATTGCTTCTATATCTATATTTCTTACTACTGAATAAATAATGATGATCTTGAGAAGGTGAACTATTGTTAACCATCAATTAGAAGGTGATGTGAAGTTAAAAATAGTTGCTCTTTGTCCTGGTCAGTGTGGTTCCATTGGCTGACCATTGTCTTTCACACCAAGGTCCTGTTAGTTTGATTCCTGGTCAGGGCACATGCCAAGGTTGCAGCTTGATCCTGGTAGAAGGCATGCAGGAGGCAACTGATGGATGTTATGCTGTCATCTCTCTCTCTCTCTCTCTCTCTCTCTCTCTCTATATATATATATATATATATATATATATACACACACATATATATACACATATATATATATATATATCTCCCCCTCTCCCTCCCCATTTATCTCTCTAAAATATCAATTAAAATATTTTAAAAATATTGTTCTCTTAACCAAAGTAAGGAAACATTCTCAGGTTTTTAGAAATATATACCCATACATATATATCCATAACAGGGGTAGAAATCAAATGGGTTTATAAGTACAAGTCATAGTTAGTGACAAATTCAATTAATACTGATAGTTCTTATCTTTGTTTGTCCAGATATTTGGGATTGAACAGTATGTGTATTCATAATGAGTACAAGAATCAGCTAAAATTTTATGATGTAAAAATGTTTCTATCATGCGCTATGGTAGTTACCTTTATGACATTTGCACAAGTGTGAAAATGTGACAGGAAAGGAATCATCAAAAGGTAATTCAATTAGAATAAGAGAACAAGCTTCTATAGGGGAATAACAAAAAAGTAGACTATGAATGTTTTGGAGCCATATAATAGAAAGCTTTGAATTCTGTAGTTTTAAAAGAAGTATAACCTGTTTTTAATATGGAGTTTATAAAATGAAAGCAGTATTTTATGATAAACACTGTTGTATAAGAGAACTGATGGTGGAAAATGGAAGAAAGAAGCATGAATATATTATGTTTTATTATAATAAACCAAGCATGGAGTAGTAACAAGAAAGTGGCATTGGTGATGAAAAAAGCATTAAACAATTATTGGTTTTTGCAAATTTCTTATGTACAAGGCACCATGTTAAAGTTTTACATCAATTGTTCTATTGTATCTTCTTTGTGGTTCCATTACAAAACTTATAAGCCCAGGATATTCAGCGTGTTCATTTGGAATCTATGGCTTAGATTTATGAAAAATGTTTTCAACATTCTTTAGTTAGAACATGGTAGAATAAAGTTCCAAACTGAAGGCTTTCTTTCTAGCCCATGTAACAATAGCAAGGATTATTTAATAATGTATGTTGGACTGAGAAAACCCACTTCAGAAATTGTAGTAAGGGCTATTTGTTAGCTCTAGAATTTAGGTGGCTAATTAGGGAATCAGGAGAAACTACACTGACAACAGGAAACTTAAGAAATGGCATAACAATTCTGAGGTGCTGTTTCCCATTTCAGCTACTGACACCAGTGTCTGGAGAGAGTGCAGAGTGTGTTCACTATAACTCTCATCTCATATTAAGCATGTATTTCCATTTATTTTTGCATAGAATGTACAAAATTATACAACAATGGGTCACATACCAAGAAATGATTTTCTTACATGGAGGCATGGATCAGGTTTTACTTTTCATCATATCATAATAATGGCTTTAATTAATGAGAGTATTATGTTAAGATGAAGCTTGCAAACAGGGCTGAGATACCAAAGACTGAACCATTCAGTTTTCTTTAAACCAAGTTAGAATCTTCAGCTGGCATTAGAAAAGCCTTAAACATGTGTCAACTTTTGGCATAGCATTAGTTAAAGCAAAGCAATGACAATTCTTCATCAAGAATAATCTTAAATATTAAATATTAAAATATTCTTATAATTAAGCTAATGGGAAGGTCCATGTAATAAAAGAATACTATAAAATATAAATTAAAATTACACCCATATATTTTACTTCTTAAAAGTGATTATTCTATCAATGAGAAGTCTGTAGTCTTTAAAGCACTATTAATTAATTCTCAGTTTTGTGGATTTAGAAGCATGTAGAAAATGTGTATCCTGAGAACTCATCAATCAGCTTAGTCACATGATCAGGAGGCTCTCATTTAATTAATAAACCCATTCCATATTCATATAGCATTTTATAAATCTGATATCTTTAAATTTGGCAGACATGCTTTATCTACAACAAAGAAAATACCCAGAATCAAGAATAAGGCTTAATTGATGTTTTAATATATGAGATGAAAGACATTTGTTGCTTTTTTTAGCAAAAGGGAAATGTGATTACCAAGCTTAAGTATGCTGTATATTAAATGAAAAGTCTGATCATAAAGAAAGGTACTATCTACTCAAAAATATAATTTCTGTACTTTGAAAATCATCTCAGCAAGAATTATCTTCCTCTATCAAATTGTAGCACTTGTCAAAATCAACTTTAAAGCATCTCAAGTGCTCTTCTGAATCAACAAAACAGATGTATAGTGATGCCAGGTTGCAAGGAGAAGGAAATAACATTGAACTAGATGCCTATCAGTGCCCTTAATCTCTTGAACTAACACTTAACACAGTAGACACTGCAGGTCTTTGGGACACTACTCACAAGGAGAAATGCAAGACTGATTTTTAATAATATGTAAAAATATGTAAATTTTTCTTTCTCCTTTGCTGTTAGACATTTATTCTTTCTTTATATTTCTAAATAGACCATAGACCTGTAGTATAGCATTTTTTATTTGGTCTACTAATACTTAGAATTTATTTTTCTGATGCAATTTGAGAAATTAGAATATAAATCTGTAGAAAACAAAAAGAAAGTAATTATTTTATCACAGGTCAATTTTTGCTTCAATCAAATTCTTTCTCTGCCTTACTGATAAGCATGTCTTCCTTTTTTTCTTGACCATATATTGTAGCATGTAAGGACAAGAGGCTCCCAGTTTTGTATTCTATTGTGTGAGCATGAGCAAGTTAGTTAACTTCTTTGTGCCTTATAAGTAAAATGGAGATGATAAGAGTACTTACCTCATGATGTTGTTTTGAGGATTCCATGAGATGCTGCCTGATAAGGCACTAAAAATACTGTCTGGTACTTAGCACTCAAATTTAATTCTTAGATTTTTGTCTCTTGTTCTTTATTTCATAAATATTCCTATGCTGTGGCTATTTGTCAATTGACCATGACCAAATAATACTTAATAACTAGAGGCCGCTTGTAGGAAGATTACTGCAAGAATAGGGCTTCCTTGGGCCTATTCCTACAAGAATAGAGCTTCCTGAGGCTGTCTCTGCCGCCCCACCTGCTTCCCTCCCTTCTCTGCCACCCCATCTGCTTTCCTCCCTTCTCCGCCGCCCCACTTGCTTCTCCGCAGATCTACGCCCTTCTGCAGTGCTTGGCTTCCTTCTAAGCTGTGTTCAGTCTTTGCTCTGTGCCTGGATATGCAAGTTAACCGCATATTGGTTGGGTTAATTTGCATACTCACTCCTGATTGGCTGGTGGGCATGGCTTGTGGGCATAGCGGAGGTACGGTCAACTTGCATGTTTCTCTTTTATTAGATAGGATGTGCCCTAGTGCACTAAAAGATACTACTGCAAACCTGAATGTTAGAGATCATATTTAAAAGTTATATACATAGTCTAATAATTAGCAATGGAAATGATCTGATTAGATTGGCTAAATGTAGATATTCACCTTAAGAATGCTATCCAAGTACAGGACAAACATTGTTGGTTGATATACACAGGTCATATGGCTGATGTTATGATTCTTGTGGTCCCATAATTGCACACTTAGCTTTTAAGTTGGCTTTAGAGACTTACCACTATCTGTGAGACCAATATCTAGTGGAGGAAGACTGGAAGGGTTTTTCTGGGACCACTACAACAAAACCAATTTTGAAAAACAAGAACAGTAGTGGGGTTCTTCATTCTTTCCATTCTGTCCCTCTGAGGATTTTAGTGAGGAGGAGATGAGGACAGAGTGAGGCATCACTCAGAAAGCAGTTTTTTAAAATTCTGTCACTGAGAAGTGAGAAGCAAACAAAAGCCATCACCTGACAAAAACATATCCCATTGCTATTATATATGATTTATTTTCTATGCATTACACAATACTAATCAGCATTTAAGACCCAAATAAATATTTACTTTCATGTAATTTCTTTCCCAACTCCTATAGACAGCTCCAGTTGTTTTCTCATTTATGTTTTCGGAGTGCTTTATAATGTTTCCATTATATCATTTAAACTGCATTGCAATTTATTATGTCTCTTGTTTCATAAGATTATTAGGGTCTCCTGGAAAACAACTATTATTACTAATATTTAGCATAAGGCCAAGTACATATTAAGCACTCAATAAATGTATACTCTACAAATAAATGAGCATGTTTCCTGTTTTTCTTACCATCCCTAATATGGAATATCTCTAATAAACTATGCTATGGACTGAATGTTTGTGTGGTCCCAAAATTTATGTCTTGAAGTCCAAATTCCAAGTGTGGCTATATTTAGTGTAAGGAAGTAATCAAGATTAAAGAAGGGTCATAATAGTGGGATCCTGATTCAGTAGATCTAGTGCCCTTATAAAAATAGAACCCAGAGTGACTCGTGGGCTCTCTCACTCTCTTCTCACCTCCCAGGACAGAGGCATGTAGGGAAGGTTATGTGAGCATATAGCGAGAAGGTGACCATCTGCAACCCAAGGGGAGAGGTCTCACCAGACAACAACCCTTGATCTTAGACTTACAGTCTCCAGAACTATGAGAAAATAGATTTATTTTTTTAAGCAACCAAATCTATGGTATTTTGTTATTTTGGCTTGAGTAGATTAGTACAAACTATTACATGTAACCTTTTTGCTATTATTGTAATTATCAAAGACCTCTCGGATCAAAATCTCGAGACTGACTTCTTGTTTGTTTTAGCACTCTGGCGGCCAATGACTTGCTGAATGAATATTTATTGAATAAATAGATACATGGATGAAGCATCTTTATCAATCAAACTTGTATGACTATTGCTAAAATAATTCACTGAAGTATCTTTTGATAGAAATGATATAACCATACTTTACAGACATCTTAGATGCCATTAAATTTATCAGTAACAAGTTATAAAAAAAGACACTAAAATCTGAGAGTGAATGTCAACAGATATATCACAAAAATGTTACAAAAAATAGACAATGAGAACAATAAACCAATCGATTGCAGTAGAACCAAATTTTATTAAGATAATCTTTTTTAATAAGTTAATAATTTTGAAACATTAATACTCAACATTTGCTGATAGATCACAATTTTCTATACATTTTAGAAAATAATCTAGCAATATACGTTTAGGTGCCTAGTTATTTATATCATTTTACATACTACTTTTAATTCTAGATTCTATCCTAAGACTATAATCTTAAAATCAGAACATTTCATGTGCAAATATTTGCTTTCCTGTGAATTTATAAAATTTCAGAAAGGAGTGTTTCAATACCTTGTGTTTAAAATACACATAACTGTCACTCATTTTATTTACAAAAAACAAATACAGTTTTCCCTAAGATGCTACCCTCTTACCTCAGTCATATTTTGAGGTGCCTCTTTAGCTCTCTTGGGTCATACATATCTTTTGGAATGCTATGCTGCCCAGGAAACTTTAGAAAAGCCCCTCGTCTTCATTCACTATGGTTACTGCTGAGACGTCCATCGACCTTTCCATGCAGTCATTTCCAAAGCCATTGCTTTAGTGTTTCTTATGCATTTTAACCTTCTAAACAATGGAATAATCAAGGTAAATTCATAGTGGCAACAGCCAACCTATATAATAGAGAACTAATATGCTAATTAGACTGAGCAGCAGAATGACTGTCTGGACGACCTTCCGGACGGTAGTCCAGACGACCTTCTGGACGAAGCCGGGGCTGTGAGGGGTGGCCGAGGCTTCGATGGGCTGCGAAGGCTGGCCAAGGCTGTAAGGGTCAGCTGAGGCTCCAAGGGCTGGCTGAGGCAACCCGGGCTGCAAGGGCCAAGCCCCTTAAACGAATTTCATGCATCGGGCCTCTAGTAACAAATAAGTTAGAGAAATGTGATGATAACCTAGAGGTTACTTTAGATTGAGTGTAGAGGGAACGTCTTTCTAAGGAGATCAAAATCTAAGCTAACACCTAAATAACCAGAGTTTTAAAGTTAGATAAAGGTATGGAGAAATTTCTTTTCAGGTAAGTAGAATTCAGGTGCAAGTACCATGATGCAAGATCAGGTTTGACCTGTTCAAGGTATATGCTTATATACAAAAATATTTATATCCATATATATGCTTTTAAAAATCCACTTGTATCCAATGTACTTCATTTTCAAATTAATATATCTGAATTCAGTTATCTTTAGATAAAATAACTTACAAATGCATGCAATATTTCAGTTTTCCCTACCAAGAAAATCAAGTATAAAGTCAATAATGTTCTCTCAAACTAGTAGTTTCTAAGTTTTCTTTGAATATTTAATAAATATAAACACCTATTCTGTATAAACTGGAGAAAAACCTTTGAAATCAAATTTTAATATAGCAATGAAAGAGCTGAAAAAGCACTAGTTTTCTTTTTGAAAATTTTAACATTTTATTTTAAAATTTTCAAACATACAAAAGTTGTAAGACTTGTGGAAGGAACACCATATATCTGCCATTTAATTCTACAATTAACATTTTACTATTTTTACTATGTTAACTATATATTTACATTTACTAAATTTATACATATAATTGTTCCGTTATCTATCCATCAGTTCAATTTTTTTTTGATACATTGCAAAGAAAGCTGCAGACATTGGTGCACTTTATGCCTAAATGCTTCATTATGTATAATTTGTTTATGGTTCTTTTTTTAAAAAGCAAAACATATACACAGTAAACCACTCAGTTCTTACGTATGCCACTTGATGAATTTTGACAAATATATGACTCTTGTTTTCTAAGCCCCTTCAAATGTATAAAACAATACCACCAGTTCAGAAAATTTCTTCATGCCTCCTGCCAGTCAATGTTTGCCATCTTTCTCAGAAAGGGAATGACTGTCTTGATATTTTCCAACACAGATGAATTTTTTCTGTTCTAAACTTCAGATAAAGAGAATATAGTGTGTATACTTTTTGTGCAAAATTTCTTTCACTCACTAGTAGGAATATAAAAGCACGTTTTTAATTACCTAATTTTTAAGGGGAAATATTAATTGCTTTCTGTGAGACTGTATTGAACTCATCCTATCTAATAAAAGAGTAATATGCAAATTGACCAAACCTCCGCTACACCCACAAGTCATGCCCACCAACCAATCAGGAGCAAGTATGCAAATTAACCCAACCAAGATGGCTGCAGCCACAGAGAAAGCAGGAGGCTTTGGTTTCCCCAGCAAGGGAGGAAGCCAAGCTTTTTGCACACCCTGGCGGGCCCAGGCTTCCACTCAAGTCTACAAAGTTTCAATTATAGAAGATAAATAAATCCCAGATACCAGGGCCTCCACTTAGGTTGTCGGGGGTTGTGGCCAGCCTGCAAACCACCACAGGCCCCTGGCCCAGGCTGCCCCATACCCCAAGGGAACCCCCACCCTAATCCAGGACACCCTTCAGGGCAAACCAGCTGGCCCCCACTCATGCACCAGGCCTCTATCCTATCTAATCCTCCTATCTCATAAAAGAATAATATGCAAATTGACTGTCACTCCAACACACAAGATGGTTGCCCCCAAGTGGTCAAAGATGACTGCCCCCATGTGGACACAAGATGGCCAGCAGGGAAGGGCAGTTGGGAGGGACCAGGCCTGAAAGGGTGGGCAGTTGGGGGAGATCAAGCCTACAAAGGAGGGCAGTTAGGGGTGACCAGGCTGGCAGAGGATGGAAGTTGGGGATGAATGGGTCTTCAGGGAAGGGCAATTGGGGGGGACCCAGGCCTGCAGGGGAGGGCAGTTAGGGGCAAACAGGCTGGCAGAGGAGCAGTTAGGCATCAATCAGGCTGGCAGGGGAATGGTTAGGGGGTGATCAGGCTGGCAGGCAGAAGTGGTTAGGGGCAATCAGGAAGGCAGGCAGGCGACCAGTTGGGAGCCAGCAGTTCTGGATTGTGAGAGAGATGTCTGACTGCCCGTTTAGACCTGATCCTACTGGGATTGGCCTAAAAGAGCAGTCAGACATCCCTCGAGGGACCCCAGATTAGAGAGGGTGCAGGCTGGGCTGAGGGACACAACCCCCCCCATGCATGAATTTCGTGCACCGGGCCTCTAGTATATTGATAAATTCCCTAATAAGTAACATATCAGTGTGAAATATAGGTCTCTATAGCCTATATATGATATATCAGAGTAGATCTAGCAAAAACAAAAAGTTTGGAAAAGATATTGAATGGTTAGTATCCTATATAATAAAAGTATAATATGCAAATTGACCAAACGGCAGAATAACCAGTCAGTGGAGGGTGGGTCCAGCAAGCAGGTGGCCAGCCAAGGTGTGTGCCAGTGGGCAGAGGGAGGGGCGGCAATGGGGTTGGGAGGATGGCAGCGACCAGTGGTGGGTTGATGGGAGCCAGTGCCATCCACTGATCGCCTACCCAGTCACCTCCCACAGAGGGAGGCCATGGCGGCAGCAGTGCTGGGGTGATTTGGGGCGCGGCCTCCCAGCACCATCTCCTGATCAGCCTGCCAGGGTTGCCTCCCACAGAGGGAGGCCACCTGCAGTAGTGTTGTAATGGGGGCCGAGGCCGGCTGCTCACCACTCTCGCCATCCCCTGATCGGCTCACTGGTCACCTCCCACAGAGGGAGGCCAGATTGCAACTTAAGCCATTAGTTGGACATCCCCTGAGGCCTGCTGGACTGCGAAAGGGTGCAGGCTGGGCTGAGGGAACACCCCCTGCCCCTGAGTGCATGAAGTTTTGTGCACTGTACCTCTAGTGTCTTAATAAGTGTCAGTGTGTAGTCTTGGGGGAAAAGGATGAGTTGGAACTGTTTCCTAATATTTAATAGTTTATGAATTAGTAACAGAGGTTGAAAATGATAAAACTTGCTGCGAGAACTAAATAAAAACAATGAACCATATCTGATGGAAGGTAACTAGTATTGATGTACTATGCAAGTATATTGATATAACACTTCCATCTATATTGTCTATATTATAATCCTATATAATTATTCCTGAAGAGTTCTGTTAGTCAGGCTTTTGAGAGCTTGTGATAATTTTTTATGATTAAAACTAACACTTTATGACAGGTATAACTGAATAATAAAATTGACTAAATTCAGTGGTGATACAAACAAGAACTGGATTTAATGTTCTCCAATAAAAGCCTTTGGCCATACTGTTAAACTCCTTATACTAGTATACAGTAGAGGACCATGTCTTAAACAGACATCATGCATTTCTGGTGACCATAAGTACAACCTTGCCATGGCAGTTAAACTTCAATGCCACTTCTAAATAAGTTTAGCTCAATCAAATATAAAATACTAGAGGCCTGGTGCACGAAATTCATGCACTCAGTGGGGTGGGGGGGGGGTCTTTAGTACGGCCTGCACCTTCTCGCAGTCCAGGAGCCCCACGATTGATCACCCTGCAGAGGGAGGCCCCGCCTATCACCACTGGCCAGGTAGCCTGGGCCTCCCTCTTTGGGGTGATCATGGAGCCCCCCAGCTGGTGGCCTGGGCCTCCTTCTGTGGGGCAATTGTGGGGCAATGGTGGGGCCCTCCAACCAATCGCATTGCACCTGCTTTGGTGGCGGCAGTGAGTTCTGGGTTACCGCGGTGCCCATGACCCAGGAGGGACCAAGAGGTCAGCAATTCAACCTGTTCGCCAGTCTCCACCCACCCGAGCCTGCTGCATGTGCAGCCTGGCGTTCAGTCGTCCATTTGGTTGTTTTAGAAGTTAAGAACCTTGGCTCTTTATATATTAGGATTCTATTTTATACACAACTCAAGTCTTCTCCATTCTCAAGACTCAAGTCTGACTCACTGGCTGGACCACAAAAAAAGGAATCATGGTCTGTAACTTCACTCACTTTGTTTTCTATCTCCATTCACTCATCACTAATTTATTATTGCCTGAGTTTTCCAAAGTTAGGGTAATGGGAGTAGTGAGGGGATATATGAGGAATGGTATAAAATGGAAAAAAAAATTGGTTGGTGTTGCTTTTGTTTTCTTTGCCCTCAGACCTTCTGAGTATGTCACATGCTCAAATTTTGGCTTTTCCATGAAACAGAGATAGGCTCTTTGTTCTTGAATTTTTATACTGCACAGTTCTCTAGGTGATACCTCAGCTTCTTCCCTCATCAATTCATCTCACAGCTGCTTATTGTAGTGTCCCATTGCTGTGACAGGGAGCCCTCTTGGTCAGGGACCCATCTTGATTACTGGTTACTTTTTGCAGTATCCACTAGTTACTTAAGAAACTAGAACATTTTTTTCTGTACCACACCCATAGAGACTGGGATGACTCTTTCTGCCCCCTCTGTAGTAAAACTTGTGCTTGAGAAGATCCCAGAACAGAAGCTCTCAAATTTCAAAGGAACAAGTTGAAGCTCCTAAGAGCATTCTTACCATACTTCACTCATGTAGCTGCATGGGTAGGCCTGTGAACAAATGCAGCTCAGCAAACATCCAGCTCGGGTTAGCAATACACCTTTACCTTTCTTGCTATCATGTTTAGTTTCTAAGAGCATTGTTTTTGGGAGTATAAGAATCACTTAAATGAATGGCATACTCTGCCTCTCCCCTAGATATGGGATGGGGTGGAAAAATGTTCTAGAATGCTGTACTTTTCTGCCAACTTTCCTCTTCAACAAAATTATATCTTCTGTTTCATAGTCTGGCTAAAATGGTGGAGATGACAGAAGAAAGACAAATTTGATTATCTCATAGAAAACTCAAGAATGGGGTATCTGACAGCTTTTTGGCTGTTCTCTTTAGAATATGGAAATACTTACTACTTGTTTTCCTCTGTATGGGGCTTTTGCCAAAATTCCAAGACACAGGAAAGGTCCCATTAAGCATATTGTGACACACTGTCTTTGAAAGTTCCTGAAAAGCATAGAAAAGAAAGTTAAAGTCACCCATCCTTTCTTCACTGCTATAGTTTTTGTGTCAATGCCTATTATTCTTCTTAACTGCTCATAAAAATGCATGTAAATGTATAAGATCCGGATAATATTTTATAGATTCTTTTAATCCTAGATTTTCTACTTAAGTATAATAAAATATAATTCAATGTTCTTATAAAAATAATTTCAGTGGTGCATAGTTTTGTATTATTTTATAAAATTTGCCATCATAAGAACTAGATTGATTGCTCCCAGTGTTTCCTTCTATATGTAATGCTTTTGAAAATATTTTTGCTGATCAATTAATCCATCAAATATATTTTGGGTTCCACTGTGTGCCAGGCATATATCTGGGATGCATGCCTAAAATACATCATGAGCAAGACAAATGCAGTCTGACCTTGTGAGAACCAAGGGGCAACAGGAAACTTCCAGGGTAATGTATATTGTGATGATGGTTTCATGGGTATGTATGCACATCAAAAGTTATCAAGTTTTACACTTTTAAATATATAATATGTGTAATATATTATTAGAGGCCTGGTGCACAAATTTGTGTATGGGTGAGGTCCCTCAGCCTGGCTAGCGATTGGGGCCGATTGGGGATGTGGGAGGTTGGCTTGGCAAGGGAGAAGGGCTGAGAGAGGTTGGCTGGCTGGGGGAAGAGGCTATAGGAGGTTCTGATTGGGGCTATCAGGCCATCAGGGCCAGCCAGCTGGGGGGAGGGATCGCGGGAGGTTGACCAGCCACAGGAGGTTGGCCATGGGAGTGCACTAACCACCAGGGGGCAGCTCTTGCATTGAGCATCTACCCTCTCATGGTCAGTGTGCATCATAGCAACCGGTAGACTGGTTGTTCAGTCATTCAGTTGTTCTGTTGCTTAGCTTTTATATATATAGATTTCACTGATATTTTTATAAAGCTAAGGAAAAAGCAAACAAATCCAATGAGAGAAGACAATTTCCCTAGGTACATTTAAACAATGTGAGCATTTAAAAGTCAAAAGGTGGATAATAGAGGAGAATATCATAGGAGTCTCTAACTTACTTTTGGAAAGGACACCAGACAACAATTCCCTGATATCTGAGATGTGACTGAAGCATGAATGAGAATTAGGCAATAAGATGAGCAAAACAAAGAGTTGGTGGGGAAGAATTCCAGACAAAGAGGATAGAAAATTTCATGGCCTGAGCTGTAAATGAAAACTCCAATGAGCTTAAAGAAGGAGACTGTGACAATGATTAGAGAGTAAGAGATAGAATTGTGAGAAATTATGGTAGAGAATGAGGCAGTGACCAATGTCTAAAGGAAAGATTTCTTAAATCACATTATATTCTAAAGGGCAAAGAGTGTTAATCAAATAAGTAATAATCTATGATTTGTGTTTATGTGTGGGTGTGTGTTTAACTATCACTGTGTCTGTGATGTGGAGATTGGCCTGTGAATGTGGAAGTTTAATACAATTGAACTAATGCTGCTACATTGCACATGATTCAGGGGCCTGTACTATAAGACTATTGCATTAGTTTTGCCATGTCCCAGGTTGTGACTTGAACCAGAGTAGGATCATTGATATTGGCCACAATCTATAATAATAAAAGCATAATATGCTAATTAGACCAGACAACTGAATGACCTTCTGGACAAAGCCAGGGCTTCGAGGGCCAAGCCCCTTGCAGAATTTTGTGCATTGGGCCTCTAGTAGACATATAAGAGGCTGATTTGATCAGGCTTAGTGATTGATTGCATATGGTAGGGGAGAAAGATAAATAAATCAATTATAACTGAAATTTTAGATTAGAAACATGTTTAGTTTTCTAGATTTTTTTTTCCTGAGATTTTTAACACTGGAAATAAATCAAACTTAAGGGAAAATAAATTAATTTATTTATGGACAAATTAAAATTTGAAATATCTGTATGATAATTAAGTATAATGTTTCAAATGACCATGTGTGTATTTTGGAACCAAGCAGAGATGAATTGGATCTTTTCAAGAGATAGAGTGGTGTGGTTTTAGATTGAGTCTTGAGCAACTCTAACATTTACTATTTTCATAGAAAGGAATGGATAAGCACAAGAATCTGACAAAAAATGAGTCAAAGATCTAATAAGAAAATCAGTGGTATCTACGTAGCTTAGATGTTATTATTGATAAGTCAAATGGGAGGAACACTGGAACTTGTCCACTATTTGACTTAGGGTATGGGTCAGTATTATAGTATTTACTTACTACTGCTGTAACAAATTTCCACAAACTTGGTGGCTTAATGCAACACAAATTTATACTATTACAGTTCTGGAGTCCAGAGTCAGAAATTAATTTCACTGGGTAAAAGGTATTAGTGGGCCTGATTTCCTCTGCAAATCCTCGGAGAGATCAGTTTTCTTATCATTTCTAACATCTAGAAAGCAGCTATAGTTCCTAGCTCATGACACTTCCTCAAATCATCCCTACCTCTTGCTTATGTCATCTTATTTCCTGCTACTCTCCTATGGTTGTTTCTTCCACTTCCTTTCTCTTATAAAGGCACTTGTGATTATATTATTGTACCCACTTGGAATATCCAGCATACTATTCTAATCTCAAAATAGTTTATAAAATCACATTTAAAAAGTTCCTTTTCCCATCTAAGGTAACATGTTCACAGACTTACAGGATTAGGACATACACTAAACATCTTGTGGGGAGAATGTTATTATTCACCCTAAACACAGAAGTTAAACTTTTTCAAGTTAAAGAGGGTGGAAGAGTGGGAGAGCAGAACAATGGAGAAAGCAGGTATAAAGAATTTTGTAAGAATTCTGTGGTAAGTGGGGAAAGAGAGAGAAATTGGAAGACAGAAGACAAATGTGTTAGTGGAAGGGTTTTGATTATAGTGGGAAATATTGAACATGTTTACAAATGCTGATGGGAACAGTCTAAAGGGCAACAGAGGGTGAAAAGAGAGGAAAGAGAAAGCAAGTGTTCCAGTTTTCTGAGAAAGCCAGGGACTGTGGTGAGGTGCCAGGAAGGACAGAACATCTCCATTTACTCAGAAACATTTCTGAAAAGATTTGAGAATGAAATACTATAACTGTGAAAGGCATTCTCTTTTATTTTTGATAATTATTTTTATAAGGGATTATATAGCTATTTTATTTCTGGTTTATTTTTATTAAAACTGTTACACTATTTTAGTTTCCTATCTCTATAAGGAAATGTTAAAAATCTCAAGCTATGTTTCATAGAGCTCTGAAATGAACAACACATTTGCTGCTGAGGAAAGCTGTAGTGTTATAGATCTGCATGCTTGCTTTCCTTCATATTTTGTATTTCAGCTTTTTTCTAACTCTGCATGGTTTGAACTTTCTGTCAGTCTTTACAAAACTGTGCCATCACATGAACTACACTGAACGCATTATTGTTCCCAAAGGTTTACCCTTAACATTTCACATCACTAGTTTTTTTTCTCTCTCTCATTCCATTTCATTTCTGTACATCCTGAATACAACAGATCGTGGCTTCCACTGGGAGATACAGCTAGAGCATTTCCAAGGATTCCTATAAGTGGGGTTTACTGAACATTATGTAAATCATGGCGGGGACCAAGAACCCAGAGATGTGTGTGTGTGTGTGTGTGTGTGTGTGTAAATGTGTATGAATGGATGTGTATGTGTGAAAGTGTGTGAGAGAATGTGAATGATTTTTGTGTGCATGTTGATATAGAGGCAACAACTAAAAAATTTTAGTAACAATTTTCAAATGAGGATTTTCCTTACCAGGTATAGTGTAGTGATACATATTTCAATTTGTAATATAATTTCACACATTTTTTGAGCTTTCATTGTTAGTACACACAGTACTAACTGGAGTTAAAGATAATATTTTTGTTCTAGAGAAGCAAACAATATACTGGAAGATGGGAGGAAATCGGAGTAACTAGAAATGTGCTTGGCAGTTAGACAGACATGAGCAGAGCAAGGACAATGGGCCAGGTACAGAAGGTCATGGGGGGTCTGGGGGTGGGGGGGAAGCCCCAGCTGCCTGCCAATAGGCAACATGGTGAAAAAGGATCTCTCCCCAGGGTGACCTTTCCTCCCCTAGCATATCACTGGTCATGCCTTTTAGACCCTCTGACCTTTTAGATTCCTGGTCAGGTGGTTCAGACTTTCCCCTGACCTTTCTTCCCCTGGCATGTTGCTAGTTACATGGGTTAGACAACCCCCACCGCCCTTGGAGGGTGAACAAACAAGGGGCTGGAAAATAGCCCTAAGCATTAAGCCCCCAGGACAGTGCAGTGCTGACCCACATCAAATAATCTAGTTGTGTTTCCACTTCAGGCCCAGAAAAGCAACAAAACCAGACAAGGAATCCATGGCTGCCTCTGAACTGGCTGCATTGACTGATGACTCCCTACCCTGGCACCAACCAATCAGTGTAGACTGAGACCCTGAAAGGACCCACCTGCAAAACTGATGAATATTCTATTGAGATCCTCCCCTGGGGCCTCCCCTGAAATCCCCACCCTTAAAAGCCCTTAGGACTGAGGACCCAGCTGCTCTCTCTCCCCCTCCTCCACCCCTCAGTGTGGTGACCTTTCCCCTCTTCCTTCCCCTTTCTCTCCTCCTAGGCAAGTTTTCTTGGACTCTCTTTTTCTCCTAAGCTCCAAAGGCCCTTCTTTTACATCTGTAACTTACTTCCTGAGTCCATTTCTTCTACAGCTCACTTCTGCTACCTGCTACCTCTGTGACTTTCTAAATAAGCTTTCCTTTTTTTTTAATAGTTTGAGTCTTGGCTCTGAATTCTTTCTTAGCCAGAACTCCAATACTGAGGTTGCTGAACAGAAGTCTGATCTGATCCCACCTGTCGAATACCTGGTGCCATGCTTCCTGCCAGCAAACATGTAAGGAAATGTGATAGTGGCTATTGGGGGGTCAGATACTGCCTTTCTGAGGAGGTTGCTTTTAAAGCTAAGCCCTGAATATCAGAGGTATCCTACCAGGATGCTGAACTGAAGAGTGTGTGTTATTAAGGATGTTTCAGAGAAGATAGCAATCTACTTCGGGTGGGGTGTTCCAGAAAGTTTTCATGTAAGATAAGGCATTTTAGAAAGATAGGACACAGGCAGAAAGGCACGGGGTGCGGGGGGGGGGGGGGGGGACTAAATAGAGCAGATGGCACCCCGATAGAGCAACAAAGAAGAGAGTCTAGAGAACAAGAAGTTACCCTTCTTGGTTGAAGCTGAGGGTAGGATTTTCTGAAATAAAGTGGAAAAAGTGCTTGAGATCACATTGTATAGGGTCTTAAATGGTTGTGTGGGAATCTATATTTGAAGGTTCACAGTGTAGCCATATTAAAAGGGGCAAACAAAAGAATTACACAACACAAGTGAAATTATAATAATAATGATGGCTGCCATTAGTTGAAAATTTAAATGTGCCAAGTACTTTGTATTTATTATCCCTTTTTATATATTCCTCAGAAAACTTTAGGAAAATATTATTACCAATGAATTAATCTAATGCTCAGCTGTGGTTACAACAGCCTGCAAGTCACAACAATCAAAAAATTTTGAAAAATAATTAGAGAAATTCCTTGAATCAGGAAGGCCAATTAAAAATCTGGTACAATGGTTGAGGTATAGGAATAAGAGGACGTGGATTAGAATAGTGGCCAAGGGCCCAGAAAAGAGAAGCTAGGGTACAGACATTTTGGATGCAGTCTACAAGATTTTAGGATTACATTTAATGTGGAAAAATATTTTATATCTTTCAAAGATAAAAATACATCATGGTTATTATTTTCAGTTTTAATGTTGTCAAAATTTTTTGACTTGTTTTTAGCATTCTGAGATATATCCTTAGTATGTATATATATATTTATATATATATGAAATTTTAAAAATATATAATACTAAGAGAGTAGAAAAACTTTCCTAATGCCCCAACACCTATTGATAGTCACTTTGATACATTCTTGAACTTTTGAAATTACATACATAAATATTTGAAGAATTCTTTAAAAAATATTTTTATAAAAAATATTTTTACATGGTTATCATTATACTATAGGTAGAATTTTACAGTGTAACTTTTATATTTTTATTGAATTATCATTGCTTTTTATTTTATTGTCTATACTTCACAAATATTTTATTGCTGTATAATATTGCCTGGGTTTCCATTATTTTATATTTTACCACTTATTGTTTCTATTCACATTGTTTTGATATATTTAGGGGTAGATTTCTATATGTAGATCTTTTATTTTACATTCAAAATTATATACAGAGAATAAATTCTCAGAAATGGAACTATAAATTAAAAAATATTGTGATTAGAAAATTCATGAAACACATTGACAAATACTTTACAAAGAAGTTGGTCAATTTAAATTCATGTCAATAATTTTTGATAAGCACATTTCACTACACTCTCAAAATCAGAAATATTACATTTGTAACAAGATGTTAATTAAGCATTGGGAAATTTAGGCCAATGCATTAAAATAATAAATACCAATGAGATATGTCAGATTATTCTCAGGATTAGCAAAAAGTAGGTTGCCAAGACCTGATTAGATGACTTCTAAATCTCTTATCATATAGAAATTTAAAAAAGAAAATTAAGAAGGTAGGAGAAGGATTGTTAAAAGGATTTTGCTTTCAGGAGGGGCTGCTAGTTTGCTGTGTATTAGACACATCCAAGTGAAGTGGGCTGGGGTACATGCTCCTCATTTCAAATCTTATAAATTTCTATACTACAGATGGGAAATCCCAAGTAGTGTCTAGTTTTGTTGGAAAATTAAGTGGCCTGGAGTGATTCCTTTGTGGGAAATTTCAAGATTGATGGGTGGTTTGTTATGAAAGCTAGACAGGAGTCATGTGAGAAAGCAAAACAGGTGGTTTTAGGCCTGAAATCCTGAGCGGGTGTACAGACTTCCTTAGAGACAACCTGGAGGCAAGGCTCTATTCTCCATTCAGTGGGAGGATGAGGCTCTCAGATGCAGAGATGCATTATTGAAGGCCATGTTTTTTAGGGGAGGAAGCCCAGCCCTGACACAGGTCTTTAAAGAATCCAAAAGCACTGACAAGAGAAAAGTCAAGTTTTAATCATTTGCTAGAACAATAGAACCAGCCAAACAAAGGGAACAGTTTCGGTAACTTTTTGGGGTCTGCCCTTTACATTCAGAGCAAGAGCTCACTCCACTGAACAAATTCACAGGGACAGGGAGAGATAAAACACAAAGGGAAAAAAGGGTCTGCAACTTTGTTTTCATTTGTATTTCTTTGGTAATTTGTGAAGTTTAAGGTTTTGGACAGTTTTGTTAACTAGTCATATTTCTCTTTTAAAGTATCAATAAGCATACATATATTTTTCAATAGTAGTCTACTTAATTTTAAAAAAATGAATATGGCATGAGCTTGATTACACAGGAAATCAACAAGAGCACCTTATTCTTTTTTAAAATATATTTTTATTGATTTCAGAGGTAAAGGGAGAGGGAGAAATAGAAACATCAATGATAAAAGAGAATCATTGATCAGCTGCCTCCTGCAAGCCTCCCCACTGGGGATAAAGCCCCCAACCAGGGCGTGTGCTGGGAATCAAACCATGACCTCCTGGTTCATAGCTGGATGCTCAATCACTGAGAAATGTAGGCTGGACTGAGCCATGCAGGCCAGGTAAGACCACCTTATTCTTTAACACCCTTCTTGCAATAAGTAAAACTTAAAATAAACATAATTATAAATTTGAATGGTAAATCCTTGCATGTATTTTAATATAAAATAACTACCAATATGTTTATACTGTCTATTTGAGGAATATGCAGTTTCAGCATGTATATTAAAGTTAAATTTTATCCTAAGTATAGCAAAAATAACAAATTGCTATTAAGAAGCATGTGTGACAGTATGAGTCAGGCAGTGCTATGTAAGGGAATGTGCACCGCGATTTAACAGGAAAAAGCATTGTTCAGTCCCAAATTTGCCTCTTACTAATTAAGTGACATTGGAAGAATAATTTAACCTCAGTTTCGGGTCTCAAATATATGAAAACATAGAAAGCTTTCTTTAAAAAAATGTATCTTTAGTGTTGAAAGTATTACAGGTGCCCCTTTTTGCCCCCATTGACCCTCTCTAAAAACCCCCTCCCCCAACCTTCACTGCACTTTGTTTGAGTCCATGGTTTATGCATACATGCATATAAATTCTTTGTTTAATCTCTTCCTGCCCCCCCTTCCTCTGAGATTCTCAGCCCATTTTATGTAGTATAAAGAGAAGGCATGGGGAAACAAATGGAGAAGAATCAGAGTAGAGAGGATGCAAGGGGAGCAAATGAGTGAGGAGGGAGTGGGCCAGGGAATCATCTTTTCCAGGTAGTTAGTGGCACTTCCAAGAGAGCCCCACAATCACACAGCACCCGCTGCTCCCCGGTCCTAACCTCCTGGTGGAGATGGCCACCCTCCCGTGCTTCAAGTGATGTGGGTGCAGAGTCATGTGTGGCGAGCCTTGGCCTCCCAGAACATCCCTTACTTTGTAAAACCAATCAGGTTGACCCCTCAGTGTTTCTGAATCCTGCTGGGCCTAGTGAGATAGTCCAGAGTGATCCCTGGAGGGGGCAGTGTGAGATCCCCTTCTCAGCCTTGACCTTGTAACATCCTCTGCTGCTGAAGACAGGATAGAACCTCTGAGGAAAGGGGAGGACCTACACAGAGCCAGGCCTTGTCCCTTCCAGATCAGGTGGCTCACCTCTTTGGCTTTCTTTTTTTTCTTTGTGAGGGTCTGTAGAAAATATATGTCAGTTTATATTAAAAGAAACAAACAGCTTTCTGATGCTCAGTTCTATTTAGACACCATCCTCTTCTTTTACCTTTGTTGAAACCCGATTTTCTTGTTACCTACAACATAAAATATTAACATAAAAATATGAGATGGTATATGTGAGTTTTTATCTCTGGGCCTCCCATTCCTGTCCTCTCACCACACTCCCATCTCACTGTCCCATTTATAGGGAAGGTGTCTTTGCCAAGATATACACAGAATTTACCATCATATTAGCATCAAAACTTTTGTTAACATAGGCAGTCAATTTGAGCAACTGAAAGAGATGTAGACATTTCTTTCTGAAGGTCCTTGATTTTATCAGCTGGGGAAATCTTTAAAATTTCAGAAAAAATTATGTTATCAGTAAGAAAAAATAAACTGATATCCTAAACTTAAGCATGCTCTGCTTTCTTCTGTCTATCATATGGAAACCAATGTGGGACTAATAATTATTTCTTCAGCAGTGCAAATTATCTCTGCCGTTTATTCCCAAACTATCTTAAATACAGGGTGCCCTTTCATGTTATAGCCAGAAGGGTTAGCTTGTTAAAAACTTATCCCACCATTCTCTCAAGTGCCATTCAGGGATCTACTCATGTGACTCTCATTAATGACAAAGACCTGTGTCAAAGGAGTGTGCAAAACCCTAGAGCACGTAAAGATTCAAAGTGTTATTGAGGGCAAACCATCTTATCTACAGGTGAGCCTTCCGGGTCACAGTAGATTCACTGGATGAAATAAAGTGTAGAAGTTCCTGGCTGCCTGGACCTCTTCTGCAATCACTAAATGCTCAGCTTTAGATCACCTTCTATACTGAATACAAATCACCCAATAAGACAAATAAAAGCTCTCCAAGGCTATAGCATATATCATATAAATTGTTTAGCTCCCTTTGAAAAACAAGTATCATGCCAGTATAGTAGCAAAATTAAATATCTACATTTACAATAATTCAAAGTAATTGCTTAAAATTAAATTGCAAATTAATTCCTTTACACATTTCTTCAAAAGCTGTCTCATAAAATTAAATACACACCTCAAAAAAGCCAAAGATAGCCTATTTTCTTTATATAACTTTTATTAATCTAGTTTTACAGGAGTGAAGTTTCTAAAGAAAGCATTTCTATTAATTTAGATATTACAGAAACATGAGGGATTGCTTATTCAAATCCTTGATTAAAACAATACTTCCGGGTTTGAAGATTTTTATGCTTTACTGAAGAACTGAACAAAATCTCTGTAATTTGATATGCAGCATTACTCAGTTTAACTGGCACATTGTGTTTTCCCATATTCAAACAAGAATGAGGAAGGAGCATTCCTCATCCATCGGGAGACAAGACATGGACTGTGTATTATTAGGATAGTCATTTTGTTATGTGCCATTCAACTCAGCCACATTAAGCTTTTGGGCCTAGAATTGCTGTCTGCTGCCAGGGTTAATTTCTCAGTATTCCCCACTCCCCTTTAGTTTATGGTTACTTTTGAAGAATTAAATTATCACTCAGAAAGTTGACTTGAGTTGATGAGCTGCTAAACCTGTGGTAGATATGATACAGCAGAGAGGAAAGCATAAACGTTATTAGCAGCAACTTTCCTTTGCCAACATTTGCTGATCACTTTTTTTTTTCTTTTTCTGCCAGAAGATCCATACTTTTTATAAGCTTTCCTTTGTGTGATTCCAGCTCTTACATCAATACTGATTTCTCTCCCAGTGGTAAACCATGCTTATCCAGTAACCACCAATATTTCTTCTTTAATAGGACAGTTTTCCACATACATTAATTTCCTCTTTTCCCACCATTTTATTTATTCTACAAGTGAGGTAAGACACCATCCATATGCCATGGAAATAAATTCTAGATAATAACAAATGGAATGGAATGAACAACATGTTTTTTTTTTGTGCTCAAGATTCTCTATATTTTTATTGATAAAATATGTCATATTGACAACTCTGAAATTAAAATTTTGAGTTACAGAATGGATCAGCAATTGGTGGCAACATGAGTCATCATCTTCAGCAACCAATATTGCTTAATTTATTTTTATTTTTTAATAACTCTTTATTGTTGAAAGTATTACATATGTCCCCATCCACCCCCATTGGTCCCCTCCAGCCTGCCCCTGCCCCCACTCCAGGCCTTCACCACCTTATTGTCTGTGCCCATGGGTTATGCATATATGCATACAAGGTCTTTGGTTGATTACTTCCCACCACACACTCTACCCCACATTCCCTCTGAGATGCCACACTCTGTTCTATGCTGCCATGTCTCTGGATTAACTCCATGCATCAGTATATTTTGTTACTTAGATTTCACATATGAGTGAGATCAGGTGATACTTGCCTTTCTCTAACTAACTAATTTCACTTTGCATGATATTCTCCAGGTCCCTCCATGCTGTCTCAAAGAGTAAGATATGCTTCTTTTTTAAAGCTGCATAGTATTCCATGGTGTTAATATACCACAGATTTTTTATACACTCATCTACTGATGGGTACGTGGGCTGTTTTCAGACTTAGCTGTTGTATATTGTACATTGTGCTGCTATGAACAGAGGGGTACATATATTCTTTATGATTGGTGTTTTGGGTTACATAGGATATATTACTAGAAGTGGGATCACTGGGTCAAATGTCAGTTCCATATTTAATTTTTTGAGGAAACTCCGTACTATTTCCCATAATGGCTGCACCAGTTTGCATTCCCACCAGCAGTGTACTAGGGTCCCCTTTTCTCCACATCCTTACCAGCATTTATCATTTGTTGATTTGTTGTTGGTAGCCATTCTGACAGGTGTGAGGTGATACCTCATTGTGGTTTTAATTTGCATATTTCTTTCTTTTTTTATTATCTTCAGTTTTACATATGTCTCCTTTTTCCCCAATTGACCGCCCCCCCCCCCCAACCATTCCCACCCTGGGCAAGCCCCCACCGCCCCAGTTGTCCATTGGTTATGCTAATATGCATGCATACAAGTTCTTTGGTTGCTCTCTAACCCCCCCCCCCCACCTCCCCAGCCATTTGTCTCTGGATCTATTTTTGTTTATCAAATTATGTTGATTATTAGATCCCACATATGCGTGAGATCATGTGATATTTATCTTTCTCCAACTGGCTTATTTCGCTTAGCATAATGCTCTGCAGTTCCATCCATGCTGATGCAAATGGTAAAAGTGCCTTTTTTTTTTTTTTTTATAGTGGCATAGTATTCCATTGTGTGGATGTACCATAGGCTTTTAATCCACTCATCTGCTGATGGGCACTTAGGCTATTTCCAAATCTTAGCTATTGTAAATTGTGCTGCTATGAACAAAACAAAACAAACAAACAAAAAAACAAACAAACAAAAAACACCTACTTTGCTATACCTGCATCCTGAAACAAAGGTAATAAGAATGAAGCACACAGCATTTTTCCAGTGGATAAACTCACCATGTGTTTATTATGTATAAATAAGTTGGATAATTTAAGAGGTTTTTTCCCCCCCTCATCTATACATGATTTATACTTGGTTTCCTTAATCTCTCTCTGTCTTTATTATTTTTTAATATGTTTTTATTCATTCCAGAGAGAGGAAGGCAGAGGGAGAGAGAGATAGAAACTTTAACGAGAGAGAATCATCGATCGGCTGCTTCGCTCCCTTACTGGGAATTGAGCCCACAACCAGAGAATGTGCCAGAACCCCTGGAATTGAACCATGACCCCTGGTTCTTGGGTCAGTGCTGAACCACTGAGCCACAGAGGGAAGGCTCTCTATCTCTTTAAAAATTCAACTTAATTTGATTCAGGGCCGGCAAATTGGAAAAGAGTTTGAGAATGTTTAAAACAGTAAAAATCTAAACATTTAATGATGAATTCTGTTAAAATCTAAGGGCCTCATTAACCACTACATCACCCCAGGTTCCAGCTCCCTGATTTTTAAAACATTCTGTAGCACAATGTTCCCATACCAAACTCCTATCTCAGCAAATGCCTGTTTTGAGCCAGTTGACCTTGCCTCTTTTTTGCTATCACTCTTACTTATATAATCTACAATATGGAAATCAGTTGTTTGTATATGTATGTTCTACTAGAAAGAGGTAATAGAAGGAAGGGTCTCAGTTGGAGGTATCTTTGTAAACTAATCTGTCACCTTGCACAGGACCTGAGCATGCATAGAGTACATGCATGATCTTATGGCAACATCTGTCCCTCTCAATCATTACTGCCACTCACATGTTATCCTGTGCTTCCTTGCTAGACAAACTATAACACTTTGGATTGTTTCCAGGAATAACTTATACATTTTCTCTGAACTAATAATTTTAGGTCTTGAGTACCTAAAAGAGGACCTAAATCCTCTAAATGAGCAAATAGTTCTTAGGGAAGCAGGTTACTATCCAGCCTTTATTGGCAGGGCCTAAACATCTATCATGAGGGCTGGCTGCTATTCTGAGCCAAGAGCTGTTTGTCTTTTTCCATTTAGTAGCAAAGACCTTAATCTTCATAATTCTCAACCTCTGCTTTGTTTTTTTTATTTTTTCTCACATTCTTGTATAAGCCAAATAAAGTAGTTCCATTTCCTGTACACTTAAAAAACATATTTTTAAAGAATACTCATGTGAGATGGAATTTTTGGACTGAAACCCAGATTTTTTGTCCGCCAGAGTCAAAGAATGAATTCACGGACAGAGGGTAGGTAGTATAGCAAAGGTGGAGAATTATTGAAGAACAAGGACAGACTCCCACATGGGGAGAGGGAAAGAGTCCCACAGCACAGACTCCCACGTGGGGTGGGGGAAAGGGTCCCACTGAGTTCCTTTTCCCTATGGCTCATAAAGGCTGCAGATCCTTGTGCCTTGATATCCCCTCTGATTGGTCACTATTCCCTTAGACTGGTTACTATAGTAACTCCTGAGCTCAAAGGTTGAATCTCACATGGGATGTGAGGCTCTCCCCCTCTCCTTCCTTATTGTGTTCCTATTCCCTTTGGGCTTCCTTCTTCTCTTTCTGGATGAAGGGCTTCCTTCCTTTTATTTTGTAAATATAGACCTTTTGCTATTCCCAGCTCCCTCATTCTATGCAAATGTACCTGTTGCACTTTTCAGCTCCTCTATTCTATGGAAATGTACCTTCTGCTGCTCTGCAGCCCTGTGCTTCCTCCATGGTCCTCTTAATTTCTAAATTTTCCTGTCTTTTTCACCCCCACAAATTCCTGTTTCACATGGATATCAAATTATTCTGCATCTTCCCCAGTAGCTAAGCCAGTCTTTCTTCTTCCAATCTAAAGAGAAAAATTCCACTCCACTGGTGTTTGATTTTGGCTAGGTTAAGATTACATTTCTCTATCACAGCGAACTAATAGTATAGACCACTAGCTAGACATGTATGTACATAAATTACTTTACTGCAATTTTTATAAGCACAAGATATAAAATATGTCAGAGGGCTGAGAAATACAGAGGAAAGAGAGGTGATCTCTGCCTAGGCGTTACAAGGACTGACTCCAGAGTTCCTCAGGCAAACCCAGGGCAAAGGGCACTTCCTAAAAGTCTGAATCATGTGTAAAAATCCAAATATGTGAAAGAGCATGGCATGGGGGCTGCAAAATAAATATGTATCTCTCAAGCTGTTACATTGTAAATCAGCGAGCTAAAACAGAAGACTCCTTAATCAATAGCCAAATTAATTTGGAGTCTTTTATTCTGCTAGCACTAGCAGGCTCAGAGGAAATATTGCTTCTCAAATTCTGGGCCCCATATGGAGGAAATCTTCCTTACTTATACTTTTTCCAGCTCTTTGTCTTCCAAATTTGGAATGAGACTTCTGGACCTTCTGAGAAAGAAGCCTTGTGTGTTGGGAAGGGGCCATGAGACCATATCTCAAAGCCTGGCCTGGCACCAGCACTGACAACTCTGTCTGGGACATAGTTTATGGCCTCTCTGGAATGGGAGTAGTCTTGTTTTTCCCTATTATTTAAGCAAGCAAGCATTTACAGAAGCCAAAATATCAAGGTTAAAATTTCAAACAGCAGTTTTTGTATAAGATGGAGGTTTCTATGCTTCAAAGCATGTGGTATAACTTTGGAAGTTATGGGAAATATGGTTGCAGAATTAAAAGGAATTCAATTATAAGAGATATGGTACTATTAGATATCTGTTTTAGAAAATTAACCTTGGCATTGAGGTCGAACCTAAATTAAAAAGGGATAAGAATCATCAGTAAATATAGGAGTAATCTGAAGTGAACATCAAGTCACTTAAAAAGAAAGTAATAGATTTACAGGGTTAAGAGATTAACCTGTTTGGTTTTTTTTAATCCTAGAAAATTGAGAACATTTAAAAGGTTACATATTGGGAGGAAGGGTGAGCACTCTATGCACAATAATGGAGATGTTAGGTATTTGGTTATGGAACACTCAGTTAAGTGCAGATAATTGAAAATTCTCAGGTATATGTACAGTAGAAGCACCACAGAATTGCACAACAATATATGTAAGCATCTCTGATGTTCTTTGTGCCATGCTATTGTTGTATTGTCAATCAGAGAGTTAGATACGAGATGCCTTAATGAGCCAATTAGTTAGGAGTCATCTTTATTGTGCACAGGTTCAGAGCAGAATACTGCTGTCAAATTCTGAACAAACATAGGAAGGAGTATTCCCTTTTTATATCCTTCTAGGTCTTTGTGTAAGTTATTTTTGTAGATAGCTTGTAACTTTGAGTATATATCATATCTAACAAACATCTGTCCTATCTATACAGACAACTTGTAACCTTGAGTACATATCATATCTATACAGACACCTATAACCTTGGATACATAATGAACAAACACTTGGCATGAGAATATGGGAATTATTATCAATATCAGCGTATCAGCCCTTTAGATGGCTAACTTGCAAGTTCAGACAGTTAACTTTATCTTTTCTATTATTCAAGCTAAAAAACAAAGTCATTTTTACAGAATAAGAGACCATCTAAACATAAGAGTTGACTTATGGAACAAGGGACTAGCAAGAAATAGCAGAGAACTTCAAAACAGCAGTTTCAAACAGCAGTTTTCCTAAAGGAGGGATCAGTACTATGCTTCACTATAGGAAAGGATATCTACACTAATAAAAGAGAAACATGCAAATTGACTATACCTCTGCTATGCCCACAAGCCATGCCACCAGCCAATCAGGAGCGAGTATGCAAATTAACCCAACCAAAATGGGGGCAGCCACGAAACTGGAGTGAGCAGGAGGCTTGGGTTACCCTGGTGATGGAGGAAGCCAAGCTTCCTGCCCACCCTGGCGGGCCCTGGCCTCCATTCAAGGCTACAAAGTTTCAATTATAGAAGATAAATAAATCCCAGATACCTGCTTCCAGCTGGCTCTGGCCTCAGCTCTAGGAGGTGCTGAAAAAAAAAGAAAGAAAAAGAAAAAAAGGAGGGGCTTGGAGCTTGGGTTGCTGGGGGTGATCAGGCTAGGATGGGATGGCAGTTGTGAGTGATCAGGCTGGTGGGGGAGGGGCTGTTGGGGGGTAAGCAGACCAGCAGGGGGCCCAGTTGGGGTTGAGCAGGCCATCAGTGGGGGTCAGTTGGGGTGATCAGGACAGGGGGGAGGAGGCAGTTTGGAGTGAGCAGGCCAGCAGGGGGGCAGTTGGGGGTGAGCAGGCCAGTGGGGAGAGAAGGTGGGGAAGAGCAGCCCAGCAGGGGGGGCAGTTGGGGGTGAGCAGGCTGGCACAGGGGGCAGTTGAGGGTGATCAGGCTGATGGGGGGGGGGGGCGTTTGGGGGCAGGCAGAGTGGTTAGGGATAATCATGCAGGCAGGCAGATGAGCAGCTAGAGCCAGCAGTCCCGGATTGTGAGAGGGATGTCCAACTGCCGGTTTAGGCCTGATCCCTGTAAACCAGCAGTGGGACATCCTTCGAGGGGTCCCAGATTAGAGAGAGTGAAGGCCAGGCTGAGGAACACCATCCCCCCCCCATGCATGAATTTCGTGCACTGGGCCACTAGTATATGAAGAATAGAAAAGAAGAAAAGACCCCCAATTTTCAGAGGTTGTGGACTAACTCATATAAATATAAGACAAGTTTCAAGTAAGTTCTAAATTGCAGATTTTAATGTTTTGGACTTCAGAAATAAGTTAGATCTGTGTCTTCATTAAAGATGTCAGAGGCATAGAGTTTGGAGGTTGTAAGGGTATAGAATCATACTCAGGGGGATCATAGGAGTGAAAGTTAAAAGAAAGGATGGAGCCTACCTCATTTATGGAATAGGAGACTGATAGCCACATAAATGGTTTGGAATCAACAGAGCATGTTCAGATAAATAAGGTAAAGTTTGCATAAGTACAACAGATTACAGAGATAGCCCCGGCACTAAACAGAAGAGGTCAACTGATGTGGGTTAATGGTATACTGAAAGTGCTGCAGGAAGTTTGGTCTGGGGTAGATGTGCATGATGGACTCACAGAAGGCCAAGAGTAATCTCCAAAAGCAGTTGTCTAGGTCAATTGTCTAGGTAACACAAGACCTCTTAATCCTTCCTTTTACACTCTTCTTGAGTCTAGATACAACATTTGCTTGCTCTTATAACTTTGTTAAAGGCACACTTTGATTCATTGCTCATAGCTGGAATGCAGCAGACATCCCACCTCTGTGGTGAATGTGAGTTTTATGCCACTACATATAAAGACCCTGCTACTACATGTAAAAATCTTGCTAGTGGTTTCTCCTGAATCGACTTGAAATGTTTTACTTGTTTGCTTCTTTGCTAAACCTGTACAGAACATCTTGTAAGCACACAATACATATCTTCTGAAAACTATAATTCATAAACAAGAATCTATGAATGATTAGAGAAACCTTATCATGAAAGCTGAAACTTCTGTTTTTTAGTTGTTGTTTTGTTTGTTTGGTTAGTTGTGTTTTTTTGTTGTTTGTTTGTTTTGTTTTTCCCCAGGGCGTTTAGCTAAATCTTCAGGCAGATGTAGTAAACTCTGCTATCCTACTATTCTAATGCACATTGTAACTACAAATGGCTAGTTTCAACATCCACACAGGAAAACGCAGGCCTGCCTTTTAGTTCTCCTTTGTAACACTTTGCTTTTATGTAACAGTTTTTCAGGCTTCATGTGGTTGGTACTAAAGAGCCCCCTGTTGCTATACTAGGTATGGAAATAGTAACCAGGCACCCTGAGTTTGTTGAGTAAATATGTATTGTGTAAAGAAGCGACTTGTTAGGTCTGATCCTAGTTTGAGGCCTGGAAAACAAAATACTCTATGAACTTCTGGTTTTAAAAATTGATTCAGTTCTGGAAACCCTGGCTTTGTGGTGGCAATGCCATGACTGACTGCTGTGGGGGAGCTGACAAAGAGTTCTGATAATACTATGCTCATGTGTATCAAACCTGTGAATTTAGGAAGAGAAAAGCTGGAGCAAATGTAAGGAGGCAACTACTGACAATTATACCCCAAAGGCTTGAAAGGATATGTGGTACACATTAATATAAAGCTCTGAAGAGTAAAGAGTTGGGACACTGCCATTTAAATGGGAAACACTGTATTTCAGAAGTAGCAAACTGGCAGCAGGAGGTCTGAATCTAGTTTTTTGTTTGGCCCTGGTGTTTTAAAAATAGCATAAACTTGCCTGACTTTATGTAGGGCATATCTTCTCTGCCTCTCCTCTCTTCCCTCCACTCTGTTGCCTCATACTCATCACACTCAGTTGATTTATGTGCCTGATGTTGTTTGATTTTGTGACACCTAACATAATGTTTTGAAATTTTTTATAGCAAAATAGTATTGTAATAGAGAGACTTTGGAGGCAAAGGACTTGAGGTGAAATTTAAATTAAGTGACATTTTTGCGGATACTATATATTTATGTCAGTAGATATCAGCTGTGCAGTGGCACCTCCTTGAACTTCATTGTTCTCATCTTTAAAAGAGGAGACTAAAAATAATACTAGCTTCTATGTTTACCACGTAGGCCAAACACAGGCTAAACATGGCAAGATGAAGAGAATACTTTTTTTTAACCTAAGTGCTGTAGAAGAACTTTGCTTCTTGAATTCTTTAATTTTACATGCATCCCACAATTATAACTTACTTTAGGAACCCTTTGCCTGGGTCCTTTGAAGTTTCTGCTCTGTATGTATACAGGGTGTCTTCCAAAATGCATATGCACTTCGAATAATTATAAAATCAGTGTTTATTAACATACAGGTCATTTTCAAAATTTAAAGGAATCTAAAGAAATGAATATATATATATATATATATATATATATATATATATATATATATATACAATGCCCATTTTCAAACTGATGACTGTTCTGGTTCAGGCACTGCTGATAATGAGAAGCAATGATATTGCAAACATCAAGAATCATTTTGTTTAGTATTTGTGTGCCCTCAATTCATTGACTGTTGCCAGTTTTGTACTATAAACTATATCTTTTGTATATCCTCATTAAAAAAAAGTCTAGTGACACTTTAGAATAAATTTTCTTTTTTCAAAACTTAGTCTGGCTTCACCCATTACTACCTTAAACCATTTAAACCTGAAAAGGAGTGAAAATTAAGTGAGTTATCAGCTGTTAAAATGTGTATACATTTTTGGGGATACTATATATTTATGTTAGTAGATATCAAGCTTGACTGCACAATGGAATTAATGGTGGAGCTTTAAAAAATACTGATGACTGAATCACATCCCCAATGATTCTAAGTTAATTGACCTGGTTGTGAGCTGGGCTTTGTAGTAAAAGTTGAGTGTTTATTTTTTATACTCTCCAGCTCAGTCCAATGAGCAGCCAAAGCTCACGAACCATGACTTGCACTAATTCAGTAAAAACATCAATGAACTGTAAAATTTAGTCAAAATTGATTTGGTCACCCTCCAACTCTTTCGTAATAAACAGATAGAACAGATATTGCTGGTTAGTCTTTCTATCTTTTAGTTCAATTATTCACAAAGTATGAAAGTATTAGTACCATCTGGTATGATAAACTGATTAATACCCTACCCCCACCCCCACAAGATGTCCTAATCCCCAGATTTTGTGAATGTTGCTTTACATGGCAAAAAGAACTTTGTAGGTGTGATTGAGTTAAAAATCCTGAAGTGATGATAGTAGCCTACTATCCAGGTGGCCTAATGTAATTACAAGGGTCCTTATAAGAAGGGATGGTAGGGTTCCACTTAGAAAAGATGTAAGGACTGAAGCAGTAGTTAGAGAGGATAGAAGAGGCCACTACTAGAAGCATTTCTGGCTTTGAAGAGGAAGAAAGGGGCCATAAGCCAAGGAGTATGTCTTGATTCTAGGAATTGGAAAAGTTAATAAAATGGATTCCCTGAAGCAACTCTGCCAAAACTTTGATTTTAGCTTTTTAAGACTCAATTTCAGACTTTTGACCTCTAAAACTAAAAAATAACAAATTCATGTTGTTTTAAACCACTATGTTTGAGGTAATATATATATAAGCCTAACATGCAAATTGTCCCCTAAGGAGTTTGACTGGGAGACTGTGAGTTTGATCACTCGCTGTGATGTGTGCTGACCACAGGGGGTGGCGTGGAATGAAGGAAGCCCTGGCTGGCAGCTGCTGGAAGGCCCCGATGGGCCCTGATTGCCAGCCAGGCCTAGGGACCCTACCCGGGCACAAATTTCATGCATCGGACCTCTAGTTTATTATAATGGCAATAAGAAATTAATAAACCTGGAAATTTACTAAGAATGCAAATTATCAAGGCCTCTCCCAGCCCTATGGTCTCAGGAACTCTAAAAGATGGGTCTAGCAATTCATGAACTCTCCAGGTGATTCCAATGCACAATAAAATATGAGAACCATTGAATTAGATTATGATGTTTAATCAGTTTCTTTTTTCCTAAAATTTATGGTTCAATGTCTTTGAAGTGGGAGAGTATATACAAACACTCAATACATCCTGATTACAGAAACTTTTATATTATGAAATAAATTACAAATAATCTTATGAAGAAGGCATTTAAAGTGAAGACAGTGATGGGAAGATTCTCAAAGTCTAGCATGATCACTGAGCTTGTACAAATGTGTATTTTAAGAGAGCTCTGATCTTTAGTACAGAAATTACAGACTTAACATATTCTCATTTGGTGAGCACACCATGCTAATGTTACTAAACATCCAATCTTGCAATAGGGAGCTCTGAGAAAGAGGCAAAGTCAATGTAAGAATCAAATCATGTCTTCTTTTCAGTTGCAGTACTATTCTCATAAGCAATTAATTTTGAACCTGAAGCTGAACAGCTAGCATGCATTCCCATACTTTAAATGTCCATGCATTGTTGGGGGGAGCAAATTTACATTTTAGCACAATTTTTGTAACTTCAAAATACTTGATTATCTACTGCCCAGTCAGTGAAAACCATATGCAAACAGTAAGAGTGAAAAATTCTCTGCTGCTTTGAATCTCATCATGAAAACTTGGAGTGGCTCACATCTGTTCCCTTGGATCTGTCTAATCCCATTGTATCTGTTTAAACTGTTGGCAAGTGTGCACATAGTTTTGAAGAGTAGGCCCCTCTCTGTGGGGGACACCATAAAGACTACTAATTCATACCCCCAAGGTTTCTATGTATTGAAAGCTAAAAGTCTCCACTTTGGCATTGACTGGTGACTAGTTTAGTCACATAATACTACCAATCCAGAAGCCCTTGAAACTCTCTGTATATAAACTTTTCATGTGACCCAACTGGGTACTCTACATTTATCACTGGAACCTAAGAACAATCTTCTAAAAACATTGAAGTCATGTCTTCTGTTATTACAGCACAATTGGTAACTTCTTTGTCAAACTACTTAACTGCATTTATCATACTTTTAAAAATATGGTATGAGGATCTAAAATTCAAGAAAGTGTAACAACCAGTTGAAAAAAACTCACCAGACAAGTAATCATACACTCTCATGTCACCTGACATGCAGTGTACAAGCTGATGAATGAGTAAGGGTTTAAATGGTAATTATCATTCACCATTATAATAGACTAATTAATTCATAAATTCTTGGTAAGTCAATTTTCTATAAAAAGGTTAATATTAAAAGTGGGAAAGAAAAAAATAGTCCCAATGTGATAAAAAATGTAAGAACTAAAATCTTTCCTACCACATATCTCTTCTAATTATACAGTAGTTTTATATTACAATATTTCTTAATACAGAACTATATTTTCTCAGTATTTTAAAAGAACAAAAAGTACAGTTCCTTTTATTACTTGTTCCCTCACACTTCTCCATAAGAGCCAGAATAAATATAAAAAACAACTGAGATAATATATCAATGCTCTAAATTAATATAATCCTAAATACACTGAGATGGTTTTAAACAGTGATTCTTCTTATTAGTAACTGTCAAAGTTTCACACTGCAAGTTGTTTACTGGACTAAATCTTGCATTCCACACACTAGCGGCTTACACCTAATTCTGATTTATGCGGATAAAAATGTCAAATTAAGGTCAACATAAGCATGATTAAGTCTTTTTTAGTTTGAAGTACATTTCAATTATACTTTGTAATCCTTAATGTGTTTCAAAAGGAAATGAAACAATAAGCAAATTCAAAAGAAAAAATGTTTTAAAAGCTGCTAAAATATAACAACTGCTAAAAAATTAATGATGTAACATTTGACACTTATTTCTAAAATCCATTTAAACATTCATGTAAAATTGTTCCTCAATTATATTCAGGGAAATAGAAAAATATTTTTAAATTGTTATTCCTGATTATATCCAGAGAAATAGGACAAATATACAATTTGCATAACTTTTGCTCTCAATTTTGTTCATGAACTACAAAATCCCATGATTAAATATTTTTACTTTTTGTTTTCCTGAGGATAGTCAAAGTAAAAATGGACTACTATAAATGTCAAATTAAATATAAATAAAATGAGTCAAAATCCTTAATTGTAGTCAACTACAGAGTCAGAATATGGGATTCCACTTACATTTGCATCTGATATTCTAGAAAAAATATTTAGTTGTAAATCAAAGTAGTGCATTTCCCATTAAGTTGGGTGTGAGTTTGAAGAAGAAAAATCACATTGATTTTATTAAAGTATTAAGATAGAAATAAAATCAAATCACATGTATAGATACAAATATCCATAATATATATCCTATATTAGGAATTCAAATAGCAGAATAATTACTCTATGAATTTTCAATTTTGCTTTATATGCAATAATAGTTAATAATATGGCACAGGTTCATGAATATAGGCCATTGATATATAGCCTGCTGTTAACATTAGTGATTGTAGTTTTATTTAAATAACGGTTCTGTTATTAAGACCACATTGCCTGACAAATGTTTGACACATATAGCTTTCAAGGCTTCAGGAACACACCTTGGAAGGAAGAAAGGAAACATAACAAAATTCATAATAGTCAGAAACAACATGAAAGAATAAGATTCTTCCCGCGACCCCCTTCCTTCTATTTATTATTTCTTGTTTGTCTGTGTTGGAGAATATGTGTGTTAGGTGAGGGACCGAACTTTGCCTAGAGACTCGTGTTTATGCTTCTAAAACTGAATAATGGGATGGCATATCAAGGCTAATTTTCTTTTGTAACCAGAGTTCTGAGGAGATACATTAGACCCTCACAGCTATACCATATTAGAAAAATTAAATAGACCACCTATAGTTTTCCAGACTATCTCCTGATTCTCCCTTCATGGCCAAGAGTAGAATTTATTGAAGGAGGACCCTCTCTGTCAGGCAGAAAACCCAATGCCTAACCAAAACAAATGAAGAAATAGATTAAATAATTAAGTTCAACAGGAAATAAATCACAGGTTTGACTTCGCTGTTTTATCACCAACTGTCTTCAACGGAAACACCAGCCAGTGCCTGAGGTTCTCAAGCCTTCCTTAGGTGATTTGCCCAAGAGCTTCTTCCATAACCCTGGGTCTGGCTTTAGATGTCATGCAGTTGGTTAGAGCTAGAAAAAGCATTGTGCTGTCAAAGTCCATATTATTGCTGAGACTGTAGAGGAGTAAGCAGTGTTCTGTAAGAAATTCAACATGTGTGACAATTGGAATGTTGCTTGCCGAACACTGCCATGTGAAACTTTAAAATGTATTTGAATCAACACATACATGATTGTCAGAAAAATAACTTCTATTTTGCTTCTGTGAGGACTCTATACACCTTGGGAACAAATAATGTAGGAAGTTCATTGTTTGTGCTGGTGTTAGAACTATTGACCTGTTGCTTAGTCGCATCACATTTTCTACATACTCTTGCAAACATAAATATAAAGTTCATGTACTCTCAAACATTGTTAAAATATACTATTTTTCTTTCTCCATACAACCCCCCATTTTGGGTGTTGTTTTTTAAAAAAATTAAGTGGCACTTTGTTATTTACTTACTCAATTCAGTCTCCAAAAAGATCTGAAAGAACTTTTTGTGCATATGTGTATTTGGAGAGTAACAGAAGTGCTGGTCAAGAGAGGGAAATGCATTTGCCCTGTAAGCACAATTCCCAGGATTCTGGCCTCCATCTAGAGACCAAAGCAATCAGTCATGTCTGACATAATGAGATACAAAAGTAAAGATAGCATGGCTTAATCACCTACCGACATTGTTATATTTATCCCATCTGTAACTAATTCACTGTTGCTCCAGTTTTCCTAACATTCTCCCACTCACCTTTGAAACACCAGCAGAAGAATCAGATGGGTTTATTTTTATGACCTTGTGGTTTCATTCTATTTAATATTTTGGGGGGATATCAACTCTCATGCTGACTTCTTTCATTAAATGTTGTTGTTTTTTTTCATGTACATGATCTGAAAACTGAGAATTCTATATTTTTCTAACTAGTCTATTTAGAGCATAAAATACCTAATCTCTGAGCACTTAACAGCCAGGCACCCCATCAGGTTCCCTGAAAAAGAGTGCATGCTTATTGTAATAACAATGAAATGGTGTTTTAGAATAGATTCCCTCTCATCTGTCAGCACAACACATGAAATCCAAAACTTAAGTGCTGGGATACTTAACCCCTAAGCTCCATCTCTGTAACTCATTTTTCTGTGCTGTCTTTTTGGGGTACTCATGGAAGAGTAGAACCAGAATGACCTCTCTTCTGCTTGGGTTTTGTATATCTAGCTGTGGGAAATGAAAGCAGTATGTTTTTTTCCACTACCAAAGGAAGGTTGGAATTCTAAGAGAAAGTAGGTGAAAAGACGGAGAGGAATGGACAAATATATTTGTCTCATTTTGTTGTTGTTCACAATGATATCTTCCTTGCCTTAAGTTTGCTAGTATGCATGACTGAATACTATAGCATTTGTTTGGAAATTAAAACACTGCCTTCATACCTAACCACATTTTATATATATACTAGAGGCCCAGTGCATAAAATTTGTGCACGGGGGTGGGGATGGGGGTTCCCTCAGCCCAGCTTGCACCCTCTCCAATCCGGGATCCCTCTTGCAATCTGGGACCGCTGGCTCCTAACCGCTCACCTGCTTGCCTGCCTGATCACCCCTAACCACTCTGCCTGCCTACCTGATGCTCCTAATTGCTCCTATGCCCTCCTGATTGCCTCTAACTGCTCTCCCCTGACAGCCTGATCACCCCTAACTGCCTCTGCCTTGGTCCCTGCCACCTTGGCTTTGTCCAGAAGGATGTCCAGAAGATGTCCAGTCTATCTGGTCTAATTAGCAAATTACCCTTTTATTAGTATAGATATTTTTTCAAATAATAAAGTGCCATTTCTTTGTCTACTTATGCCTTCACAGCACATAACATTTCTGTTTTTTTTTCCCCCATGCAGACTTCTAAACACACATGCATATTCATGCATAACATACTCAGTGAAGCAAATTTTGGCATATAAATTGGACACTAAAAATAATAACATACACAATTATATGCACATGTCATAATATTTGATTTTTATAATGCACAATTCTGACATTTAAAATTTTACATTAAAAGTCCCAGGTTAGAATATCAGCTCCCTGAAGGCAAGAATTTGTCTTTCATGTTCACTAACATGTGTCCAATGCTTGTCACCTAGTAGGCATACATTAAGTATTTGTTGAATACATTAGAAAAATACCTTTAACCCTGAAATGTCATCAAATAAGAAAAAATGATTTATAATAAAAAAGCTATGACATGATTTGTGATAATTTATAAAAGTAACTTTAAAAGTAATTTATAAAAGTAAATTATAAATAATGTTGAATAAAAGGAGACACACATTTTTATGTGGGTTCCTGACAGCCTTTGAACCTGGGCATTTTTTAACAGGGAGTTGCTTCAAAGTTGCAAAACAGGCATCAACCTAGAGTTTCTGTTTGCTAGTAGATGGTCTTCTTAAGATCTTAAGATCTGGTATGAGCTTTAACACACAAGTACAATTATACCAGATGCATAAATATTGAAATGTTTTCATACTGGCTAATAACTAACCGCTTTTTTCACATACTCCCTGCATCCCAGGTGTTTCAGTCTCCTTAAACTTTGTTCTGGACCTTCCCTCAATCCCTCACAGAAACAGGTTCCCGTCCAGCATGTCAGGAAACCTCCAGTGATCAGAGATCATTTAGATTGGTCAGTGCCTCTGCTGTCCTGGTTGCTAAATATTTTTAATAATTATCTGCCTTCTTGTTACAGTTCTGACAGGAAACCAGTCCTTCCTCTTCCCGAAGGGAAAGTAGGTGAAAGTTCTATGAGAGATGAAAAGCTGTCCTACATTCAGTGCACAAGGTCATTTAAAGGTCTGTAGAAAATGAATGAGTGTATAACTTTGGTAGATGTCAACAGCACGCATGAAAGTAGAGTGAGATGGGTAGTACTTAAGACAGAGACATGCAGATTTTGAGTAGAAATCAGAGAACAGAGATAAGAAAATAATACCTTGTCTTGGGCTATATTGGTTAGGTACAGGTGTGTGGAGACTACAACAGCTTGACTGCATAATGGAAGAAACTGGAAAAGGGAGATCAGAGACTGGAGAAATGAATAGAACTACAGTGGCTTGCCTCTGAGGTGATTCAGGCAGGTGAATGCAGACATCAAATTATCTATGTACCTATGAGTGCTCACACACATCAAAGACATGGAAATGCATCAATCTAATGAATAATCAGGGATAGCAGAAATCAAGGCAATGAGAAATCAGTGATGTAAAGCAAAGTGGCTTCACCTGGAATATGAATTGATGCCAGAACCTAAGAAACAAAGGAAGCTGGAGCAAAAAAGTTCTTGGTGTCAAGGTTGTATGAGTTTCGTAGAATTAGTCAAACACCTTATGAATTTCTGCTTTGAAAATTGGTATGCGAGGCAACCACTTGAGATAACTCCCCTTTTTAAAACACTTTTTCCCCCAATTGATTTCCTTTATCTCTAAACTTTTGACTCCATAATTTTGTCTTTAAATATTGCACCTACTTTATTTAGATTTTTTGTTTGCTCCTTCTAGTCCTGAGATCTTGACTCTACTATGATACCGGATATATCATATGTGTTTATATAAATACACTCTATGTAGTATATACTCTGGGTTTTACCACCAAACTCTGTCACACACAACCTCTAGCAGTACTTCTGACCCTACAGTTTGGACAAATTTCTTGTTTCAAGTGGGAAGACCTACTCTAGCCTCAACCTTAATAAACAGTCTTCACCCTGGCCACAAAGCTAGCAACCAGGAGCACTGATTCTTCCACTGGGGAAAGGTGCAGGGATTTTTATATGAATCAGTCAAGCTGAGAAAGGGGACAGAGTGTTAGTCCCAGTGTATAACTAAAGTATCAGACAAATAAATGGAATCAGAAGCCTCAATTTTTATTGTCTAGATCAATTTGGAAAACATGTAATTGCTTCTGCCACCCAGAGGGCTTATTATTTGGTACTGGTTGTATGAGCAATAAGATAAATTATAGGTCATGGTAGCTGTGAGTTCTAGTCACATACTTACAGGGGTCAGCTAAGACTATAGCCAGCTATCATCATTGACCTTGTCTGTTGCATAATAGAGAATGTAGTCACCTGACTTTTCAGGTGAAGGACATACATAAACATGCATGCCAGCATAGTGCATGAAGGGTAAAATAGTGTGCAATATTCAAGAAAGGAAGACTGATTAATAGCAAGAAGGAATAGATAGTATTAGATATAATGCAGAGAGAGTTAGTAAGCCTCCTGCTACACCCATGAGAACAATAAAGCTACTGGGAATACAGGACTAAAGTATTGGCTCAGGCAACTTCTGGCAAGAGAATTATTCTTACTTTCTATTGAGGAGGAAAAGGTAATAAAAACCGAACTCACACACCTGTAGTGTAAGTTTAACTCATAATTCACACATAATATAATCTAGTTAATATTTTATAAGTTTATCCACTTAATGACTGAATTATTATTAAAGAACTTTCTTGTATTTAAAAGCCCAATTAAAATGTCCATATAGCCCAAAGAAATCTGTAGATTCAATTCAATCCCTATTAAAATATCAACAGCATATTTCACAGATGTAGGACAAATACCCCAAAATATTTATGAAATAAATAAAACTCTAAAGAGCCTCAGCAATCTTGAGAAAAAAAATATAAAGTAGGAGTGATCACAATACCAGATACAAAATTATACTACAAAGCCATTGTAATCCAAACAGCTAGTACTGGCACAAAAAAGAGGTATATAATTCAATGGAACAGGACAGAGAACTCAGCAATTGACACAAGCCATTTTGCTAAATTAATATTTGAAAAGGAGGCAAGAGCATACATTAAAGACAGTCCCTTCAATAAATGGTGTTGGGAAAATTGAACAGGTGCACCTAAAAAATGAAACTAGACCACCAACTTATACCATAAATTGGAATAAACTAAAAATGGACAAAAGACTTAAATGTAAGTCACAAAACCATAAAAATCCTAGAAGAAAACATATGAAGCTAAATCTCAGACATCTCTCATAGCAATATGTTTGCGAATACAACTCCTAGGGCAAGGGAAACAAAGGAAAAAGTAAACAAAAGGAATTACATCAAAATAATAAAGCTTTTGCACAGCAAAAGAAACCATCATCAAAAATGAAAAGGCAACCCGCTGTATGGGAGAACATATTTGTCAATGATACATCTGATAAGGGATTAATTTCCAAAATATTGAAAGAACTAATATAACCTTACAAAAGGAAGACAATCCCATTTAAAAATGGGCAAAGGACCTAAATAGACATTTCTCCAAAGTGGACATACAGATGGCCAAGAGACATGTGAAAAAATGTTCAAAGTCACTAATCATCAAAGAGATGAAAATTAAAATGACAATGAGGTATCATCTCACAACTGCAAGAATGGCTACCATCAAGAAATCAACAAAGGACAAGTGCTGGTGAGAATGTTTAGAAAAGGGAACCCTAGTACACTGCTGGTAGGAATGCAGATTTTGCAACTACTATGAAAAATAGAATCAATCTAGTTTCCTCAAAAACTAAAAAATAAAAACACCTGCCATTTTACCCAGTATCCTCTTCTAGAAATATATCCTAAGAATGTGAAAATACCAATCAGAAATAATATATGCACCCTATGTTCATAGCACTTCTATTTACAATAGCTAAGATTTGGAAACAGCCCAAGTGCCCTCAGTAGATGAGTGGGTAAAAAAGCTGTGGTACATTAGCATCATGGTATACTATGCAGCTTTAAAAAAGAAGCATCTCTTACCCTTTGCAACAACATAGAGGGACCTGGAGAGTATTGTGCTAAGCAAAATAAGCCAGTCAGAAAAAGACAAGTATCACATGATCTCACTTATAAATGGAATCTAATGGACAAAATAAACTGACAAACAAAATACATCCAGAGAACATGGAAGCATGGAACAGACTGAGGAATCTCAGAGGGAGTGGGGGAGGCGGTGGCAGAAATGACTTATATGCAAATATGTATTATCCCTGGACACAGACAATAGTGCGCTAGGCCTGGTGAGGGGTGGTAAGGTGGAAAGTGTCAATGGGTAGAATAAAGAGGACATCTGTAATACTTTCTATAATAAATATTAAATAAATAAGTAAAGTCCAATTAAAACTCTCCATCAAGATGCTGAAAAAAGCTTCCAATTATTTTATAAATAGACTAATGCTTCAAAAATCTGAGTTGTTCCTAACTGGACTCTTTACATCCATTCCTTCTTTGGAAAATAAATGGTTAAACAATGATAAAAGGACTACATGATCAGTATCCTAGGAATTTTAATAACAAATATGAGAACAGTTCAATTTTTTAAAAATAGTAATTAACAGTTACTATCCAATTTGGCACCTGAACAGCAGATTAAGTTTTCATGGCTCTGTTTATAAGATGTTTAGTTTTATTTTTACTTTATTTTTTTGGTGCCAAGGAAAGTTTTTAGTAGCAGTATTATTCATTTATGAAACATGGATTCAATGAATAAACTATACTTATGCTCTGTCAAAATCCTGCTTTTAAATGATTGTGTTCATTGAGCAAGTTCATTTATGTCTTACTAAAAAGTAAAAGAATGGCTATTCTCTCTAGGCAAGGATACATATGGATGAAATACATGTGGATAAAATTTAAGCAAGTAAGCCTTTTATGTATGGATTACAAAAATATAACTGAGTATATATTTTAAACATATACATACAATGGAAGAAATCAAACTAAGTGTGTATGTTTAACCTCTTCAACTTTCTGAATATTGGATGTGGTAAGATTGAGTATGACAGTCAAGTAGCTAAGTTGAACTTTTTCTTTATATATGTTATTTTTATCCTTCAGAAACTAAATGAAAACAGATGAATTCTCCAAAGGTATTTAGCCTTTTATAAGAAAAAAAAATCTGTCAGTTTCATAAAGGTGAATCAAATGCTTGAAGGTACCCATAATCAATGATTTAAAAAAAAGGCTGGGAAAATTAACCCATGTTTGCTATTGATTTAGTTATATCTGCTTCTCATTCTTGTTTCACATATGATCATTCTTTTGAATAATAACCAAACACCCAAAGAAATGAAGAAAAAAAAGAAGAGTGAATTTTATTTTCTATTGTATATTTAATACATTTCCTTTTTGTGCAATAGTATAGTTTACCAAGTTTTTGTCTAAAAACAGAGACTAGTATAGATGCAATAATAATCAGCTTTTATTTATGATACATATCCAAGGGAAATTTAATTTAATTTAATTACTTTGATTCTCTAGAAATATTTTGTGAGTATTAATGTTTGTTGTAGGAATTTGTACAATCTAATTATTGCACTTTTACTCATATTGGGTAGGGGAGAAACAATAGATATATTATAGCTTCTACGTAACTTTCAATTCTCATTTGGCATCTCAGTGTCATTGCCACCAGTGGTGCCCATAAAGTATTTTAGGCAAAATTATGAAATAAAATACTACCTAAGGAAATCTACAGATTCAATGAAATTCTTATCAAGATACCAATGGAGTCCCCGTTTCAATGTCTAACAGTTCCTTATGTGTACATGTCAGCAATGATATCTGGATGGTGGGCACATGGTAAACTTTTTTTTAATATTTGCTTTTACTTATTTTTTTAATATATTTTATTGATTTTTTACAGAGAGGAAGGGAGAGGGATAGAGAGTTAGAAACATCGATGAGAGAGAAACCTCGATCAGCTGCCTCCTGCACACTCCCCCTACTGGGGATGTGCCTGCAACCAAGGTACATGCCCCTGACCGGAATTGAACCTGGGACCCCTCAGTCCACAAGCTGACGCTCTATCCACTGAGCCAAACCAGTCATTGCTGACATGTACACATAAGGAACTGTTAGACATTGAAACGGGGACTCAGAACTGTTGGACATTGAAATTGGGACTCAAACATTTTTTTGTTGTTGTTATTATATCTTTATTTCTAGTCTGCAGAGGCAAAATTTTTTAAAGGAAAGAAATGGGGGGAAAATAGATACAGAGGCAAAGAAGCATTGAACAGACTGTCAAACTACATTGGGAAGACAGGGGAGGTTGGGCGAAGGGGGCTGTAAGAGATCAACCGAAGGACTTGTACGCATGCATATAAGCATAACCAATGGATACAAGACACTGGAGGGGGGGCAGGTGAAGGGCGGGCAGGTGAAGGCATGTACTGGGGGGTAGGGAAGGTCGGGGGGAGGTCAATGGGGGAAAAAAAGGGAGACATATGTAATATATCAAACAATAAAAAAATAAAATAAAATAAAGTTCTACCAGATCAAAAAAAAAAAAAAGATACCAATGGAGTACTTAACAGAACTTGAACAAATGTTTAAAAAATATATATGGAACCAGAAAAGAGCTTAAATAGCAACAACAATCTTGAGAAAGAACAAAATTGGAAGAATCACAGTGCCAGATATCAAATTATACCACAAGGCCAGAGTAATCAAAATAGCATGGTACTGGCATAAAAGCAGACATTCAGATCCATGGAATAGAATAGAGAGCCCAGAAATAAATGCATGCCCTTTTAGCCAATTAATATTTGACAAATGAAGAAAAAAGATACAATCAATGGAACTAGACCACCTTCTTACACCACACACGAGTAAACTCAAAATGGATTAATGTTAGACTTGAATCCATAAAAATCCTAGAAGAAAACATCGGAAGTAAAATGTTAAATGTATCTCACAGCTATATTTTTTCTGATATATCACCTTGGGCAAGGGAAACAAAAGAAAAAATAAACAAGTGGGACTATATCAAACTAAAGAGTTTTTGCGCAGCAAACGAAACCATGAACAAAATGAAAAGACAATGCACTGAATGGGAGAACATATTTGCCAATGATACATCTGATAAGGGTTAATATCCAAAATTTATAAAGAACATGTAAACAAAAAGAAACAATCCAATTAAAAATTGGTCAAAAGACCTGAATAGACACTTCTCCAAAGAGGACATAAAGATAGACAATAGACATATGAAAAAAATGCTCAGTGCCACTAACCATCAAAGAAATGCAAATTAAAGCCACAATGAGATATCATTTTACAACTGTCAGAACGGTTATCACCAATAAATCAACAAATAACAAGTTTTGGCTAGGATGTAGAGAAAAGAGAACTTTTGTGCACTTTTGGTGAGAATGTAGATTAGCTCAGCCACTGTGGAAAACAGTATGCAGTTACCTCAAAAAATTACAAATTGAACTGCCTTATGATTCCACTTCTAGGAATGTAGCCAAAAAATCCCCAAACACTAGTTAGAATATATGTACCTCTATGTTCATTGCAATGTTATTTACAATAGCCAACATTTGAAAGCAGCCCATTGTCCATCAGTAGGTGAGTTGTTAAAAAAGCTGTTGTACATTTACACAATGGAATACTACTCTGTCGTAAAATGGAAGAAAAATTTACCCTTGGATGGACCAGGAGAGCATTATGCTAAGTGAAATAAGCCAGTCAGGAAAAGACAAGCATTATATTACTTCACTCATATGTGGAATATAATGAACAAACTGAACTACCAAGCAAAATGTAGAGGCATTCATAGATAGAGAGCAGGCCAATGCTTTTGGGGAAGTGGAAAGCTGTTGGGTGACTTTGAAAGATTGAGAAAAAAAGAAAATAGACACATGGACAACAGTGGGGTGGTTGTGGGGGATGGTGGGTGGAGGTGGAAGGAGGCATAGAAGGGATAAATGGTGAGGAAAAAATTAAATAAATAAAGTCAACCAATAACAAATTATGAAGTAAAGAGTTAACTTTGACCTTTCTATCTCATTTGCCTACTCTTTTGATACTTTTTCTTTGTAATCCATTCTTATTAAATTATTTGATTCTTAAGTCAATTAAACACTAGTGATTTATCAAACTATCATATTCAATAATTAATTATATTCACACTTGATTTGATGAGAAAAAAAACCTTAATTTTATAGGATAAGATATGATGAAAATTCAGGCAAGGAACATGGAAAGGAAATATTCTTGGCAAAGAGGTATCCTCAGTATTACTGTAATAAATGTACATCTTATATTTGCCCCTATGTTCATTGTAGCACTATTTACAATAGCCAAGACCTGAAGACAACCTGAATGCCCATCAGGAGAGGAGTGGATAAAAAAGGTGTGGTATATTTAAACAATGGAATACTACATGGCTATAAAAATGAAGAAAGTCTTCCCTTCTGTGACAGCATATATAGACCTGGAGACTTTTATGCTAAGTGAAATATGCCAGTTGGAGAAAGACAAATAGCATATGACATCACTTATATGTGGAATCTAATGAGCAAAATGAACTGGTAAACAAAATAGGTCCAGAGACATGGATGCATGGAATAGACTGACAGCTGTTAGAGGGGAGGAGGAGGGGGATTGGACGAAAGGTGAAGGGTTTAGCAAAAAAATCATATGTACATAACACATAGACAAAGACTACAGTGTGGTAATAGCCAAAAGAAAGGGGGTGGGGGTAGGTGGAGGTGGGCAAAGGGAGGAAATGGGAACAGAGACTTTGCTTGGGGTGATGGGTGCATGTTGCAGTGCACAGATGATGTTTTATTGACTTGTACACTTGAAACCTGTATGGTTTTTGAACCAATGTCACCCCAATAAATTAAATTAAAATTATCCTGGATATACATATTTTTTTCTTGCTTCATCCTTAAGATATCTCTTAAAGTTGTGTGTGTATGTGTGTGTGTGTGTGTGTGTGACAGAGAGAGAGAGAGAGAGAGAGAGAGAGAGAGAGAGAGAGAGAGAGAGAGAGAGAGAGACTTATACACTTCTTATACACTTTCCCTAGCAATAAAACCATAACCCTATAAACCCATTCGTAAGTCTCTAAGGGTATTTCTAATTCCGTCATATTTTAGTATCACATGAATAAAATGATCATATCCAATAAAAAAGGGCTCATTCACTTACTATATGCATTTAGTACTACATATACAAATACACACACATATACACTAAGTGGCCAGATTATTATGATCTCTGAACACATAATAATCTGGCCATTCAGGGTATATCCTATATAATAAAAGGCTAATATGCAAATTGTCCCTTCGACCAGCAGGCAGGCCGGCCAACTGCCCATATCCCCTCCCCCTGGCCAGGCTGGCCAGACCCCACCCATGCACAAATTCATGCACCGAGCCTCATAATAATCTGGCCACTCAGTGTATATACGTGTGTGTGTGTGTGTGTGTGTGTGTGTGTGTGTGTATACACATGCAATATTTGAACTATTACTCTTAGATAACTGTTCTTAATATGTCTTAAAATGTTGTATTGCATCCACCAGAAAATACTTAAGTTCAAATCTAGTTTATTTTTAAATGCAAGAAATGCCAACTATAATTTGTGAGAATTGACAACCAGGTTAGGCAATGGTATTTAAGTCACTGAGTAAATTGAATAGTTGACAGCTGTCCTTCAAGATCTAAATTTCCTATAGGGCATGGCACTTTGGAAAATAATTGTTAGTGAATCATGGTATTATGAAAATCAATCAAATGTTAGGATGTTCCAATACTCTCCAGAATATTCTTTATAAGCTGTATAACTTTTATTTTAAAAAATTGCAAAAGAATATCTAAAGCTATAACTAGGTGATTTTTTTTTACCACTAGAAATATCAGTCACTAAATATCAAACATCTGCAGAGCTACTAAAGACATTAAATGAATATATAAAATGTCACTGAGACATTGCAAAATACATTCCTTGCACTATCAAAAAGCATTCCCTAGAATATTCACTGGACAACATTAGTCTACCAAATATTCCATCATCTTCTCAAGCAGTGATTCTATATGACTTGTTTAAATCTAAAAGTTTGCTAACTATGGCAGTGAAACTACCAGACTAGTAAAATGGAGAGAATCTGAGGCATTACCTTAAGTTGGGTCATCCATTATTCAGTGGTCCACATCATCAAAGAAGAAATATTGGGGAAAAATAAAGGCAACTTGAAGAGGAATCAAATAATCAAGATTAGCCCTTTAAAACCTCCAAATAAGCTATATCCCCCACCCTCATACCTTATTCTCATTATTCTTCTGATACCCTCCTTACTCTGATTCCCTCTCCCTACCTTCCTGGAATCAAAACATATTCTAATATTTTTATAACTTTTGTTCTTGCATTAAAACTAACCTCTTTCATATCCTATCTATATATATAAAAGCTTAAGTGACCATTTGACCGTTCAACCATTCTACTGTTCTACCAGTAGCTATGACATGCACTGACCACCAGGGGTCAGATACTCAATGCACATGCACGGAAATATGGAACAGACTGATGAATCTCAGGGGGAAGCGGGAGGGGAAGGGTGGGAAGAGATTAACCAAAGATCTTATATGCATACTAGAGGCCTGCAGGGATTGGGCCAAAACTGGCTCTCCAACATCTCCTGAGGGGTCCCGGATCATGAGAGGGCACAGGCCAGGCCCAGAGACCCCACTGGTGCATGAATCTGTGCACTGGGCCTCTAGTATTCTATAAAACTATATTCTTTGAAAGATAGTTTCTTTCACTGACTTAAATATTTTTAAAATATCTTGTATCACCAAGTTATGTGATAGTTTTGATACAAAGATAAAGGTAAAAGACAGGCTGTCTAAATGAAAATATTACATTATAGTCAATAATATTATAATAACTATGTATTTTGTTAGGTAGTACTAGATTTAGTGGGATGGCCAATCTGTAAAGTTATATAAATGAATGTAATTATTCTTTTGTCCTCCCTTTCCCAAAGTGCACTAGGTTGTGCACTTAAAAAAGATACAGAGGCAAAGAAGCATTGAACAGACTGTCAAACTACATTGGGAAGACAGGGGAGGTTGGGCGAGGGAGGCTGTAAGAGACCAACCGAAGGACTTGTACGCATGCATATAAGCACAACCAATGGATATAAGACACTGGGGCGGCGGGGGGGAGGGCGGGCAGGTGAAGGCATGTACTGGGGGGTAGGGAAGGTCGGGGGGAGATTAATGGGGGGAAAAAAAGGAGACATATGTACTACTATTTGTAATATTTAAAACAATAAAAAAAGGTAAAAAATATATACATATACTGTATCTCAATTCTATTTGAAAAATAATTTCTTTTTTTTTTAAAGTGAGATATGTGACCTTGGAAAATTAACCTTGGGCTATTTTTCACTGATAGGTATTCTGTTCCAAAGAATCTAGGGTTTGGGTTATTTGAATCTGAAGAAGTTGCATTTATTTATATAGTACTTTGTTTTGTTGAGCTATTTCTACATTTAAATTATCAAAGCTTCCTTAACCTGAACCAATTTTTCTCAGAAAGAAGTTTGTTTCACTCTTAAGTAATTACTTTCTTGAACTGAATCATATTTTGAGGGCAGAAATGTTTGATAATAACTCTGGCACTCAGGGAAGATAAAGACTTTGAGTGCTGCCATAAGAAAGACTACATCTTAAATAAATAGACAGATTGCTTCATTTCATTTGAAAATCTATATAGTTATCCTTCTGAACCCTCAGAAATCGCTAGGTGTGTAGTATATTATATCAGTCATTTGCCTTCTCTAACCATGTTTTACTCAAAGACCAAGTCTAAAAAGTTTTTCACTAGTGAGTGTGCTCATTCTCAGATCTAACAAGTCATAATATATTATAAACAGAGGAAATGATCTTCCTGTAAGGGCAAAGGCAAAAAGATACATTAAAGAAATTATAACATATTATGGTATAGTATGTTCTTCTCAATATGTATGTAATTGTAAGCTGTAATCCAAAGAGTAATGTCTTCTCTGGGGGATAATGGTGATGATGAACAAAAGGGATGAGGGGGTGTTCTTTTTTAAAATTCTTGGTTAGAAAATGCATTTATTTGGTTCCCATTTCACTTTTTTGCTTATTTGTCTTTCAATGGTTTATGGAAAGATGCAAGGACTGAAGTAGATCTTCTAGATGTGATTCAGTAGGAGCAGAATTTTTAATTTATTTACCACTTAGCCACCTCAATCTATTTCCAACTCTAAAACAACTCCAAATAATGTTTTACTTTTCTGGTTTAAATTACATATTCAAAAAATTAAGTTTAAATTGGCAGTGAAAACTATTCTATAAGCTGCTAGAGCATAAACTTCAGATCAATGATATTTAAACTTAGATGATCAAATACTTGATGAAATTGAAGATTATTTTAAAATATCATTTTCATTGTGATCATTTGTCATTTCAGGAATTATTTATTTATTTGCCATTGAAAAATGACTTCCACACTTGCATCTCAAAGAGCTAGAAACAATTTTGAAAAACTAATATTATATTAGGCAGGCATCCCAAAAGTTGATAGGACACAACTGTACAGTAGAACTTGGTGATGTAAGTGGCATATGTTTCTTAGGAAATTGACTTTATAACTTTCTTAAAACTTTACTCCTGAATGATTGGCCTTTTTGCCTGGGAGTGAAATAATTACAAGTCGTACTATACCACAGCACTCTCTTAAAAATATATTGCATCAGGGTCATGATGTTGTAATTTAGAATTTAAAGGTAAGAGAGTGAGCTATTAAATTTAATATATCAGGGACTTTGGATCTTTTCCACCCAAAACTTGGCTTGCAATTTGTCTCCAGAGATGATTTTAATGTCTTGAATTGGTTACAGCTTTTCAAATTGTGAAGTAGCCAATAATTTAACTTTGACCAAAGTTTAAACAATTAGTTCTAGACAGCTCTAGTTATTGTTTTGAAACAAGGTTTTAGAAGAAAGTAAATAAATGTGGTTAGTTAATTTCTTATTGCTAAGATATTAATATATTTAAAAGCAAAATTCCAGAGATTTTAGTCTGAGGAGGAACTCCCTATTTCTGTGAACAGTTCCACAACATATTAAGTTTAAGTCAAATGGAGATAATACTTTCAAGCATAAACCCCTTCTATTCTCATATATATATATATATATATATATATATATATATAGAGAGAGAGAGAGAGAGAGAGAGAGAGAGAGAGAGAGAGCTTTTGATGCTGACTGGCATAGATAGTTGCCTAGCTATGATTCAGAGTTTGTTACTGACTGTTGTTATGATTTTCAAATTGTAGAAAAGAAGTGAGAGCTTAAAATGATGGCATAGATTTCCTCACATTATTCCATTGCAAAGTTTAGAGTTTTTTAAATTGCTTGAATCCGGATTCTGGGTTGCCAGTTTCAGTTAAATATACACAGAATTAGTCTTACTTGAGAGTTTTCAGGTCACTATTAAGTAACTCAGCAGACAGAGGATTATAACAATGCCCATCATGTATTTTGTGGACCAACAAGTGTACTTGAAGGCTGTCACAGAGAGCATAAGAAGCAGGGCACAAGGAAAAAGAGGCTGGATTGAAATGGGGTCAATGGGGGAAAGTGGGGACATCTGTAATACTTTAACAATAAAGATAAAACAAAATTTTAAAAAAGAAATGGGATTGAGCCGGTGTCACTGTTGGTTGGATACATAGGTACCTAGTGCTCTGATTTATTCTCTGCCCATTTTGAAAGATCTATCAGAATAAACTCCAAATAGGATAAATTAAACTGCAATAGCAAAATCCTATTGGGAATTTTGAATTGGGTCTGGTGTAATCTTATTGATGTAGAAGCATCTAATGCTGATTTACTAGATAAGTGGAGATAATAAAAATATGTTGGAGTGTGTTCTGAAAATGTATAATTTTCCTTGTTCTCAATATAAAAGCCATTGTGTTAATTAATTTGTTTATTGTATACAATGCAATCTGTTTAAATTATTATTTTACATGTTCATTTATTAATTCAAGCATTCAAATAGTGATTGAGTGCAAGCTAGGTGTCAGGTACCAAGCCTGCACTGAGATGAATGATGAATAAGACCCAGTCACCATCTCCCAGGAGCCTTCTGTTGTAGTTGAAGAATACCAGATTGTATGTCTTTTGTTACAATGCCAAGTGTCAGCCCTTACCTCTCTCTCTCTCTGAGAGGTCAGCAGTTCAGCCCACTCCACAGCAGCCTGGGGCAGATGCTGATCAGCCCCATCTCTGTGATCAGTCCTGGAGATAGGCCTGGAGATGCTGACTGGCATAGAAACTGACCAATCACAACCAAATATGGGTGAACTGCAAGGAGCCAATGGCTGCTTAGGAGGCAGAGCTTTTGATGCTGACTGGCATAGAAACCAACCAATCAGAACCTAATCTGGGTGAACTGTGAAGGCAGAACCCAAGGTGAGGACTGAGGAGGGGTTTTAAGGTCAACACCTGTTTGCTGTAAGGTGTAAGAAAGTGGTTCAATTTTTTAATGACCGGTTTGGCAGTATAGTGTGTATGTCTGGCTATCAGATATAGGGATTATGTATTTTTGTATGCCAAGAGCATCTCCTCCTGCTGAAAAGGGCTCCCCCCTCTCAGCCCCCCACCATTTAAGCAATCCTATCCTATGTTGGTGAGGGCTGAGGCAGAGGCAGTTAGGGGCAAGATCAGGCCAGCAGGGGAGGGCAGTTGGGGGTGAGGTCAGACCGGCAGGGTAGGGCAGTTAGGGGCAAGATCAGCCCTGCAGGGGAGGGCAGTTGGGGATGAGATCAGGCTGACAGGAGAGGACAGTTGCGGGTGAAATCAGTCTGGTAGGGGATGGCCCTTGGGGGAGAGATCAGGCCAGCAGGGGAGGGTAATTGCAGGCAAAATCAGTCCAGCAGAGGAGGACAGTTAGGGGCGATCAGGCAGGCAGGCAGAGGCAGTTAGGGGCGATCAGACAGGCAGGCAGAGAGGTTAGGGGCAATCAGGCAGGCAGGCAGAGGGGTTAGGAGCAATCAGGCAGGCAGAGGCAGTTAGGGGCAATCAGGCAGGCAGGCAGGGGAGCGGTTAGGAGCCGGTGGTCCCAGATTGTGAAAGGGATGGCCAACTGCTGTGGGATCAGGCCTAAACTGGCAGACGGACATCCCCACAAGTGGTCTCTGATTGGAAAGGGTGCAGGATGGGCTGAGAAACCCCCTCCCCGCCACCCCGTGCATGAATTTCATGCACTGGGCCACTAGTATAAATAAAAAATCACATCTCACAGCTACAAGAATGAAAATATTGTATTTGATAATAGTCAGTGTTGAAAGGATATAGGAAGAAAATAATATCACCAACTGCTTAGAAGGAATATAATCTGTGCAATTCTTTGAAAAAACATTAATTTACTTTTAATTAAACATTTTACTTTTATGGATTTGCCCTATAGATAGTTTACCCAAGTGTGCAAGTACCTATATTACAATGTTCACTTTAACATGATTTAGTAAGTAAAACTTGGAAATATGTATCTGTCCATAGTGACAGTGCATCTACATAGTTATTTGAAATGAGAAAAAATACTATATATGCTATTGTGGAGAAATATTAGATATAGAAAAAAATTAAATGCCATAAAAAATTAAGGACCCCTAACTCGTTTGGCTCAGTGATAGAGCATCAGCCTGCGGACTGAAGGGTCTCAGGTTCCATTCTGGTCAAGGGCATGTACCTTGGCTGCAGGCACATCCCCAGTAGGGGGTGTACAGGAGGCAGCTGATCAATATTTCTCTCTTACCAATGTTTCTAACTCTCTATCTCTCTCCCTTCCTCTCTGTAAAAAGTCAATAAAATATTTTTTAAAGTAAACTCAAAATATAATTTAAAAATATTAAGGAAAAATTTGGTATGTTAAAATTGGAACATAGATATAGCTTAAAATTATTTATGTGCCTCAATAAATATTATGAAAAACTAAAATGCATAATTTTAATTTTGCTTTTAATTAGTTATGTTAATAAATCATAATATTATCAAAGATAATATTGTATAAAAAAACACCCTGGTTCATTTGATAAAAATCAAAAGTACTAATTCCATTAAAAATTCCAATTTTTAATGAAGATGATGCCTCTTAAAAATAAAGCATTAAAATGGATTAAAAGAGGAAATTCATAAATTCTCTTCCAGAACAGACAGTGCATATTTCTGGCTTATTCATAATGCTGTGTCAATTATATAGTGAACATATGAAATATTTCTATGTGTTTTTTTTATTTTATCATGTATGAATTGAGGAAGGCTCACATAGTAAAAGAGCTAAGAACCATTTTTAAAGTCATTTAAAAAATCTTAAATGGATAATGATGTCTCATATTCATCTAAAATGCTAGAAACTGTCTATTTTATGGATTATTCCTGCTATTAGAAACTTTGTCTTGTCTCTTCAACTACCAATTTTTGGTCACTTTATTCTTAATCATCAAAGAAAATTGTATAGATTTTAAATTTAAACGTGTACTTTTTTAGTTGCTATTCACTCAAGACAAAATGATTGATAGGAGAGAATATTGAGTCTAAGAGATAAAATATATGCACAAATATGTATTTAATAGAGAAATCCATATAGAGTAACAAATGAAATCATATTGGAGGAGTGGTAAAATGATTAGAACCTGAGTCCTCTGAAAAGTAATCTAATGTTTTGGGCATTTTTATTAGTTCCCAAGCTGTGTGCCTTGAAGAACTAGTGTCCCCAAATGTTAATGCATGTTATTACTGAAAAGATTTCTATGCTTCTACTGCAAGCATCCTGGCTAATTAATATTTCAATGGACCTTTCTTCTATAAAGCAGCTATATTATAATAAGACATTCTTTGAGGTATTGATGGTTTCCTAAGCTGCAGGGGATGTCTTCAGGACTTCCCTACAATGCCCTTGACACATATATACACATTAACAGTGAAATGGAACCTATGGAATGGAGTTGGGACCAAAAAGATGAGAAATCAAGATGCCAATAGCAGCATTGCTACCATGACCCTGAGACTCCTCAGATAAGGTGCAGATGAAACTGAATTTTTGGACTGGAACCCAGATTCTTTGTCCGCTTGAGTCAAAGAATGAATCCACAGACAGAAGATGGTATAGCAAAGGTGGAAATTTATTAAAGAACAAGTGCAGACTCCCACATGGGGAGGGGAAAAGAGTCCCACAGAATGGACTCCCATGTAGGGACTCCCATGAGTTCTTGCTCTTCTCAGCTTCCTCATTCTATGGAAATGTACCTGTTGGAGCTTTTCCACTTCCCTATTCTATGGAAATATATCTTCTGCTGTTCTGCATCCCTGTGCTTCCTCCATGGTCCACTTAATTTCCAAAATTACTAAAATTTCCTAAACCTGCCCTATTTACCCCAAAAATTCCTGTTTCACAGACATTGAGACTGGGATTCCCTTGCAAAATCAAGAAGGGGATTGAAGTGATTTCAGGTTGGGATCCCTCCCAGACACACATTAAAGAAAATACTTTTTAGAGGAAAGTTTTCCTAATTTAGGCCAATGGGACAGACAAAGATCAAATAAAATATTTACAAATGAAGATTATCAAGCACCTAAGAAAGATAGTCATGAGAAAAAGAAAAAGAGGTAAGATAAACAATGAACAAAAGAGTTAAATATTAAGGAATGCTGATATTGAAATTATTGGATAATTTATATAACTGAATATGAAATAAATTAAAGAAACAAAAGACACATTAGCTAAGATAAACATGTAACAAAAACTGTAAGGAATGGCCCTAACCAGTTTGGCTCAGTGGATAGAGCGTCGGCCTGAGGACTGAAGGATCCCAGGTTCGATTCCGGTCAAGGGCATGTACCTTGGTTGCGGGCACATCCCCAGTAGGGGGTGTGCAAGAGGCAGCTGATCAATGTTTCTCTCTCATCGATGTTTCTAACTCTCTATCCCTCTCCCTTCCTCTCTGTAAAAAATCAATAAAATATATTATTAAAAAAAAAAACTGTAAGGAATGAGCTGCTAAGAAAAAATATTTCCATAAAATAAAATGCAGGTGTGACAGGGGTTGAGGTACCTCAATGGCACTTTAAATAGTAGATAATACACAGAGAAATGCAGATCAAAATGAAAATGATATTTTGACTTGCACGTGTTAGAAACAATATTATAAAAATACTAGAGGCCCAGTGGGTGACATTCGTACACTTGGGGAGGTCCCTCAGCCTGGCCTGTGCTCTCTCGCAGTCCAGGTGCTCTGAGGGGATGTCTGACTGATGGATTAGGCCTGCTCCCCTAAGCCATCAGTCAGACATCCTTTATGCTGCTGCAGAGGCGGGAGAAGCTCCTGCCACTACTGCTGCACTGCCAGCTGTGAGCCCAGCTTTTGGCTGAGCCGTGCTCCCCCTGTGGGAGCGCACTGACCACCAGGGGTAGGTCTTGCTTTGAGAGTCTGCCCCTGGTGATCAGTGTACATCATAGTGACTGGTAAACCATCCAACTGTCTGCCCCCTTGTGGTGAGTGCACATCATAGTGAGCTGTTGAGCGACCTTAGCATATCATTAGCATATTACGCTTTGATTGGTTGAACAGACACTTAGCATATTATATAGGATACCTATAAGCCCAAGGTCCATAAGTTTGGTATTTATATTTTATTCTATGTAACTTATTATTTCAGGTCTTAAATTTAGGTCTGTGATCCATTTTTTGTATATGGGGACAAGCTGTAGTCCAGTTTCATTCTTTTCATGTAGCTTTCCAATTTTTCTCCCACTATTTATTGAAGGGGAATTCTTTTCTCTGTCATATGTTTTTGTCTCCTTTGTAAAAAATAATTTGCCCATATACATGTGGATTTATTTATGGACTCTCTACTCTGCTTCATTGTTCTGCTTGTCTGTTTTTCTATCAATATTGTGCTGTTTTGATTATTGTTGCTATGTAATATAATTTGAAGTTAAGGAGTGTGATACCTCCGGCTTCATTCTTTTATGAATTTGATATCACAGGCAATGAAAGAAAATGCAAAAATAAATAAATGGAATTATATAAAACTAAAAAGCCTCTGAACAGCAAAATCACCAACAAAACAAAAAGGAAATTAACCAAATGGGAGAAGAGTTTGTGAATAATAGCTCCAATAAGGGGTTAATATCCAAAAAGAACTCATACAACTCAACACCAAACAAACAATCCAATTAAAAATTGGGCAGAGGACTTGAAAAGATACTTCTCCCAACAAGATATACAAATGGTCAACAGATATGAAAGTATCCAACTTCACTAGTTATTAGGAAAATGCAAATTAAAACTACAATGAGATACCATCTCACACCTATTAGAATGGCTATTTTCAACAAACAGGTGTTGGAGAGGTTGTGGAGAAAAAGGAACCTTCAATTACTGCTGGTGGGAATGTAAACTGATATAGTCACTATGAAAAGAGTACAAGACTCCTCAAAAATTAAAAACAGAATTACCATATGACCCAGTAACCACTCTTCTGGGTATCTAAATTCAAAATTTTGAAAACATTTATTCCCAAAGATATATGCACCTTTATGTTTATTGTGGCATTATTGACAGTGGCCAACACATGGGAACAAGTGAAGTGTCCTTTGATAGATAAAGAAGATGTAGTACATGGAATACTACTCAACCATAAGAAAAGATGAAATACTGCCTTTTGTGACAACATGGATGGATCTTGAGAATACACAGCTAAGCAATATAAGTCCAAAAAACAAAAAAAACCCATATGTTCTGCCTATCAGTTGATTTGCATATTATGCTTTTATTATTATAGATAGCTAAGATTTGGAAACACATATATTTTATTTAGCTTTAACAAAGACGGAAATCCTGTAATATGCAACAACATGGAAGGACCCAGAGGACATTATGCTAAGTAAATTAAGCCTATCACAAAAGGAAAAATATTGCATGATTCCACTTATATGAAGTATCTAAAATGGTCAAATTCACAGACCCAGAGAATAGAATGGTGGTTTACAATGTCTGAAGTAGAGAGAAATAGGGCACAGTTTTTCAATTAGTATAATTTTTTTTATTATATGAGATAAACAGGTTCTAGAAACCTGCTATACAATATAGAATCTAATCTATATTTAACAATATGGTATTGTGTACTTTAAATATATTAATAGAACTCATGTTAGGTATTCTTATTGTATTATAAAAAACACAAGAAGGTTTTTTGAAGATGATTGTACCTTGATAATTTTATTTTTTTAAAAATCTTTATTGTTGAAAGTATTACATATGTCACCTTTTTCCCCCATTGACCCCATCTAGCCAGTTCCAGCTCCCTGCCCTAGGCCTTCACCACACTATCATCTGTGTCCATGGGTTAAGCATAGTCTATCTAATAAAAGAGTAATTGGCAAATTGACCATCACTCCAAGACACAAGATGGCTGGCAGGGGAGGGCAGTTGTGGGGAGTTGGGGGTGACCAGGTCAGCAAGGGAGGGCAGTTAGGGGGACCCAGCCCTGCAGAGGAGGGCAGTTGGGGGAGATCAGGCCTGCAGGGAGGGCAATTGGGGGGGACCAGGCCTGCAGGGGAGGGCAGTTGGGGGGGGCACGCCTGCATGGGAGGGCAGTTAGGGGTGATCAGGCCAGCAGGGTAGGGTATTTAGGGTTAACCGGGCCAGCAGGGGAGGGCAGTTGGGGGCAACCAAACTGGCAGGGGAGGGCAGTTAGGGACAATTAGGCTGGCTGGGGAGAAGTTAGGCATCAATCAGGCTAGCAGGCAGAAGTGGTTAGGGGCAATCAGGCAGAGGCAGGAAAACGGTTGGGAGCCAGCAGTCCTGGATTGTGAGAGGGATGTCTGGTCACCCATTTAGGTCTGATCCTGGCCAGACATCCCTAAAGGGGTCCCAGATTAGAGAGGGTGCAGGCTGGGCTGAGGGACAAACTCCCACCCTGTGCATGAATTTCATGCATCAGGCCTCTAGTCTATACTAATAAAAGGGTAATATGCTAATTAGACTGGATAAACCAGACGTCTTTCCTAACAAAGTTGGGGGTGTGGTCAGCCTGCAAACCGACCACAGCCCCTTGCCCAGGCTGGCCCCGCCCCACAGCAGGGACCCTAACCCTGATCAGGGGCATAGTCAGCCTGCAAACCATCGGCAGCCCCAAGCCCAGACCGGCCCCACCCCCCAGTGGGGACCCCCACCATGATCGGGGGCATGGCCAGCCTGCAAATCCCCTGAAGTCCCTCGCTTCAGCCAGCCCTCACCCATGCACCAGGCCTCTATCCTATATAATAAAAGGGTAATATGCAAATTGACCCTAATGGCAGAACGACCAGAATTATGAGGTGCTCTGACCATCTCTCAGTCTCTTCCCCCAGCCATCAGGCACTGATCGCCTGATAGCAAATGGGGAACTGGGGATGGGTGGTGTCAGGGGGCAGGGCTGGCTGTGGGAAGCTGGGGAAATTGGCGCTGATAGCACGCCAGGACTGTACCTGCAAAAACATTTGTTCAAGAGTAGGCCTTCCTTACCCCGGCTGTCAACACCAGCTTCCCTCTGACACCCAGGCCCCGGCTCCATCTGGAAGGTCATCCAGAAGAACTTCCAGTCTAATTAGCATATTATGCTTTTATTATACGTGTGTGTGTGTGTGTGTGTACAAGTTCTTTGACTGATCTCTTCCCACCCACCCACTCACTCACCCCCACTTTCCCTCTAAGATTCCAAAATCTGTTCCATGCTTCTATGTTTCCTTTTTGTTTTTTGTAATTTACTAGAGGCCTGGTGCACAAAATTTTGCATGGGGGGATGTGTGTCCCTCAGCCCAGCCTGCACCCTATCCAATCTGGGACCCCTCAAGGGATATCCGACTGCCCGTTTAGGCCCAATCCTACCGGGATCAGGACTAAACAAGCAGTCAGACATCCATCTCACAATCCAGGACTGCTGGCTCCCAACTGCTCACCTGCCTACCTTCCTGATTGCCCCTAACCGCTTCTGCCTGCCAGCCTGATCACCCCCTAACCACTCCCCTTCCAGCCTGATTGATGCCTACCTGCAAGCCTGAGTCCCCCCCAACTGCCCTTCCCTGCAGGCCCGATCACCCCCAATTTCCTTCCTCTGCCGGCCTGGTCACTCCTAACTGCCCTCCTCTGCTGGCCTGATAGCCCACAACTGCCCTCCCTTGCAGGCCATCTTGTGGAGGCCATCATGTGTCCACATGGAGACAGTCATCTTTGACCACATGGGGACAGCCATCTTGTGTGTTGGAGTGACGAGCAATTTGCATATTATTATTTTATTAGATAGTATTAGATAGGATAGAGGCTTGGTGCACAGGTGTGGGCCAGCTGGTTTACCCTGAAGGGTGTCCCGGATCAGGGTGGGGGTTTCCTTGGGGCGTGGAGTGGCCTGGGCAAGGATCATGTGGTGATGGCTGGCCATGCCCCCCAGTGACCCAAGTGGAGGCCCTGGGGTCTGGGATTTATTTATCTTCTATAATTGAAACTTTGTAGCCTTCAGCAGAGCCAATCTTTGTGCTTGCTCTGTGGCCACAGCTATTTTTATTGGGATTTATTTATCTTCTATAATTGAAATTTTGTAGCCTTAAGCAGAGGCCAAGGTGGGCCAGGGCTGACGGAGCTTGGCTTCCTCCTTCACAAGGGGCAACTCAAGCCTCCTGCTCTCTCCAGCTCCGTGGCTGCCACCATTTTTGGGGGGATTTATTTATCTTCTATAATTGAAACATTGTAGCCTTAAGCAGAGGCCAAGGCAGGCCAGGGCAGGCGGAAAGCTTTGCTTCCTCCATTGCCGGGAAAACCCAAGCCTCCTGCTGTCTCCATGGCCACAGTCATCTTGTGTTAATTTGCATACTCGCTCCTGGTTGGCTGGTGGGTGTGGCTTGGGTTATAGTGGAGGTATGGTCAATTTGCATATTATTCTTTTATTAGATAGGATTTTTAATTCTAGTTTACTTTTCCAACAACATTTATCCCTTCTATGCCCTCTTCCAATGTCCCTCCATCACCCTTACACCCACAATATCACACTGGTATCCATGGCCATAATAATGAGTTCTCCCCTTTTTTTTTCTTTTTTGCTCAATCACACCAACAGCTCCTCTCCCCAATACCTCCCTCCTACCCCATACATACACACCAGAGCTGTCTGGCTGCTCTCTATTTTTGAGTTTGTCTCTATGTTGCTTGGTAGTTCGTTAAATTCCACATACAAGTGAAATCATATAGTATACCTGTCTTTCTCTGACTGGCTGTTTCACTTAGCATAATGTTCTCCAGGTTCATCCATGCTGTTGCAAATGGTAAAAGTTTCTTGCTTTTTACAAAAGAGTAGTATTCCATTTTGTAAAAGTACCACCACTTTGTTATCCACTTTGATGGATGGAAACTTGAGCTGCTTCCAAGTCTTGGCTATTGTAAATAACTCTTCAATGAACAGAGAGGTACACACATATTCTTTTGAATGTGTGTTTTGGGTTTCTTTGGATATATTCCTAGAAGTGGAATCATTGGGGCAAAAGGCAGTTTCATTTTTTAAAATATTTTTGAGGTAATTCCATACTGTTTTCCACAGTGGCTGCACCAATCTGCATTCCCACCAAAAGTTCACAGGGGTTCTCTTTTCTCCACATCCCCACCAACAATTGTTATTTGTTGATTTATTGATGATAGCCATTCTGACAGGTGTGAGGTGATAACTCATTGTGTTTTTCATTTGAATTTCTCTGATGATGAGTGACATTGAACATCTTTTCATATATCTATGGAGCATCTGTATATCCTCTCTGGAGAAGTGTCTATTTAGGTCTTTTGTACATTTTTAATTAGATTGTTTCTTTTTCTGATGTTTAGTTTTATACGTTCTTTATACATTGTGTATATTAACTCCTTATCAGAAGTATCGTTGGCAAATATGTTCTCCCATTCAGTGGGTTTCCTTTTCATTTTATTGATGGTTCCCTTTGCTGTGCAAAAACTCTTCAGTTTAATGGAGTCAGTCTCACTTGTTTGCTTTTTTCTGTTTCCCTTGCCCAAGGAGATATATCAGAAAGAAATATAGCTAGGAGAAACATTTAAGATTTTACTTCATATGTTTCCGTCTAGAATTTTTGTGGGTTTGAGGATAACATTTAAGTCTTTAATCCATTTTGAGTTTATTCTTGTGTGTGGTATTGGAAGGTGGTCTAGTTTTATTTTTTGCATGTATGTGTACCATTTTCCCAACAACATTTATTAAAGAGACTGTCTTTAGAACATTACATGTTTTTACCTCTTTTGTCAAATATTGACATGGATTTATTTATGGGATCTCTATTCTATTTCATTAATCCATATGAATGTTTTTATGTCAGCACCATACTATTTTGATTACTATGGTCTTATAGTTTGTTTTATATAAGGTAGGGTGAATCTTCCCACTTTGTTCTTCTTTCTCAAGATCGCTGTTGTTACTTGGTGTCTTTTGTGGTTCCACACAACTTTTTAAAACATTTGTTCTAGTTCTGTGAAATATTCCATTAGTATCTTAATAGGGATTGCATTGACTCTGTAGATTGCTTTGCATAGTGTGGACATTTTAATTATTTAATGCTTCCTATCAATTAACATAATATACATTTCCACTTATTTGTATCTTCCTCAGTTTCTTTCTCTTGTGTTTTATAATTTTCTGAGTAGAGGTCTTTTACAACCTTGGTTATATTTATTTCTAGGAATATCATTTGTTTACAAGCAATTGCTAATGGGATTGCTTTTTTTCTTACTTTCTCTTTCTGATATTTCATTATATTTTTTATAAAAATGCAACTGATTTCTGGATATTTATTTTGTATCCTACTACTTTCTAGTATTGTGTATGTATGTGTGTGTGTGTGTTCTCTTCAGGTTTCTCTATATACAATATCATGCCATCTGCAAAGAATGAGTTTTACTTATTTTTCTTCTTCCTTTACAATTTGGATGCCTTTTAGTTTTTCTTGTCTGATTACTATGGATAGGACTTTCAGTACTATGTTGAATAAGAGTGGTGAAAGTGGACATCCTTATCTTGTTCCTGATGTTAAAGGGAACACTTGTAGTTTTTGCACACTGAGTAAGATTGTGGATTTGTCATGTATGGTCTTTATTACATTGACATGTGTTCCCTTTATTCCAAATTTGCTGACAATTTTTATCATAAATCTGTGCTGAATTTTATAAAATACTTTTTCTATTGATATGATCATGTGGTTTTTATCATGCAATTTTTGTATATGGTGTATCATGTTCATTATTTTGGGGATGTTCTACCAACCTTGCATCCCTGGAATAAATCCCAATTGTTCATGTTGCACAATTTTTTTTATGTATTGATGGATTTGATTTGCTAATATTTTATTGACGATTTTAACATCTACCAGCATGTTTTTCAGGAGTATTGGCTTATAATTTTCTTTCTTTGTAGTGTCTTAATCTTGTTTTGAAAGTAGGATAATGCTTTCCTTGTAAAATGAGGTTGGAGGTCTTTTTGTCTTTTTGATTTTTTTAATAGTTGGAGAAGGATAGGTGTTAGTTGTTTGAATGTTTGGTAAAATCCATCTGTAAAGCCATTGGTCCAACTCTTTGGTTTGTTGGGAATTCTTTGATTACTGTTTCAATTTCACTATTTGCAATATGTCTATTCAATTTCTCTGAATCTTCCTGAATCAGTTTTGGAAGATTTATGTTTCTAGAAATTTCTCCATTTTTCCTATTTGTTGTCTACTTTTTGGCATATAGTTGGTTGTATTAATAATATATTTTACAATCCTGTATTCCACAGATTTTGGGTTGTTGTGTTCTTATTTTCATTCATTTCAAGGTATCTCCCCATCACCTTGATCTCATTGTTAACCTATTCATTGTTTAGTAACATGCTATTTAGCATCCATGCATTTGTGCATTTTTCAGTTTTCTTCTTGTGATTGATTTTAGTTTTCATAACATTATGGTCAGAGAAAACACTTGGCATGATCTCAATCTTTTTATATTTATTGAGACTTTTTTGTGTTTTGTCATATGGTTTATCCTAGAGGATGTTCCCTGTGCAATTGTAAAGAATGCATAGTATGCTGCCTTAAGGTAGATGCTCTGAAGATATCAATTAAATCCAAATGATACAGTGTGTCATTTAAGACCACCAACTTCTTATTGCTTTTCTGTCTGGAAGATCTTCCCATTGATGTCAATGTGATGTTAAAATCCCATACTATAACTTTATTATTGTCAACCCCTCCCTGTATGTCCATCAAGATTTGCTTTACATATTTAGGTGCTCCTATGATGGGTGTGTAAATGTTTACAATGGTTATATTCTCCTGCTGAATTGAGCACTTTATTATTATGTAATGTCCTTCTTTGACTCTTAATATACGGTAGGTTTTAAAGTAGGTTTTATCAGACACTAGAGGCACGATGCACGAAGATTCATGAAAGAATGGGTCTTCCTTCCCCTGGCTGCCAGCATCGCCTTTGCTCCAGTCCGGAGTGACCTTTCAGCCTGGAGTCACCTTTCCACCTTCCCATGCTGCCCAGAGGCCCAGAGCAGCTGGGGCAGTGCAGAACACCTGCATCCTGCCCCCAGATGCTTGGCTCCTTTGTATGCAAATTAACCAACAATCTTTGTTAGGTTAATTTGCATGCTCACTCCTGATTGGCTGGTGGGTGTCATGAAGGTATGGTCAATTTGCATCTTTCTCTTTTATTAATGTAGATAAGTATTGCTATCCCAGCTCTTGTTTCCATTCCAGTTGCATGAAATATTTTTTCCACCCCTTTACTATTAGTCTATTAGCCTGTATGTATCTTTTGTTTTGAGTTGGGTCTATTGAAGATAGATATATGCGGGTCTAATTTTCTTATCCATTTAACTACTTTATGTCCTTTGGAGCAGTTAAGCCATTTACATTATAGTTACTATTGATATTTACTTATATTGTGCATTTTATTTCTTAACTATGTTCCTTTTGTCTCCTTTCACTTCTTAAAACAACCCCTTTACTATCCTATCTAATAAAAGAGTAATATGCAAATTAACCATCACTCTGCTACACCCACAAGCCACGCCCACAGCCATGCCAACCAGCCAATCAGGAGCGAATATGCAAATAAACCCAACCAAGATGGCTATGGCCACAGAGAGCAGGACGGAGGCTTGGGTTTCCTCGACAATGGAGGAAGCCAAGCTTTCCGCCTACCCTTGGGGGCCTAGGCCTCCACTCAAGGCTAAAAAGTTAATGATAGAAGATACATAAATCCAAACAGAAATGGTGGCAGCCACGGAGCTGGAAAGAGCAGGAGGCTAGGGTTGCCCCTGGCAATGGAGGAAGCCAAGCTTTCTGCACACCCTGGCTGGCTCAGGCCTCCTCTTAAGGCTACAAAGTTTCAATTACAGAAGATACATAAATCCCAACAGAAATGGCTGCCATCACAGAGCAAGCAGAAGGCTTGGCTCTGCTCCACACTACAAAGTTTCAATTGTAGAAGATAAATAAATCCCAGATTCCAGGGCCTCTGCTTGGGTCGCCAGGGTGTGTGGCCAGCCTGCAAACCACTACAGGCCCCTCACCCAGACTGTCCCACACCCCAAGGGAACCCCCACCCTGATCTGGGACACCCTTCAGGGCAAACCAACTGGCCCCCACCCATGCACCAAACCTCTATTTTATCTAATAAAAGAGTAATATGCAGATTGAGCATAACTCCAACACACAAGATGGCTGCCCCCATGTGGTCAAATATGGCTGCCCCCGTGTGGACACAAGCTGGTCACCACAAGATGGCCAGCAAGGGAGGGCAGTTGGGAGGGACCAGGCTTGCAAGGGAGGGCAGTTAGGGGTGACCAAGCCTGCAGGGGAGGGCAGTTGGGGGGCACCCAGGCCTTCAGAGGAGAGCAGTTTGTGGTGCCCAGGCCTGCAGGGGAAGGCAATTAGGGGTGACCAGGCCTGAAGAGGAGGGCAGTTAGGGACAAACAGGCTGGCAAGGGAGCAGTTAGGCATCAATCAGGCTAGCAGGGGAGTGGTTAGGGGGTGATCAGACTAGCAGGCAGAAGTGGTTAGGGCAATCAGGAAGGCAGGCAGGCGAGCAGTTGGGAGCCAGCAGTCCTGGATTGTGAGAGGGATGTCCGACTGCCCATTTAGGCCTGATCCCACCAGGATCAGGCAGTCGGACATCCCTGAGGGGTCCCAGATTGGATAGGGTGCAGGCTAGGCTGAGGGACACCCCCCCGCCCCGTGCATGAATTTCATGCACCCTGCCTCTAGTTTCTTATAATATTGGTTTGGTGGTAACAATCTTATGGGATTTACCTTGTAGGTAAACTCCTGACTTTCTCTTGCAGCTTTTAAGATTCTTTCCTTGTTTTTAATTTTTGGCATTTTAATTATGATGTGTCTTGGTGTGGGCCTTTTTGGGTCCATCCTCTTTGGGACTTTCTGTGCTCCCTGGACTTGTATGTCTTTTTCCTTCACCATTTTAAGGAAGTTTTCAGACATTAATCCTTCAACTGGGTTCTTGATCCCTTGCTCTCTTCTCCTTCTCATACCCCTATCCCAAGGATATTTTTATGTTTCATGTTGTCCCAAAGGTTCCTTAAACTATCCTCACTTTTTTCTGAGCATTATTCTTGTTTGCTTCTCTGATTGGCTGTTTGTTTCTACCTTTCCTTCAAAATCACTGATTTGATCCTCTGCTTCATCAAGCCTGTTGTTTATTCCTTCCAGTGTATTCTTTTTTTTTGAGATATGACATTCTTCATTTCTGATTAGTCCTTTTTTATGGTTGCTATATCTTTTTTCATGTTATTGAACATCCTTATAATCATTACTCTGAACTTTATTTCTGATGAATTGCTTACCTCCATTTTATTTAATTCTTCCAAGTGATATGAACAGGGAATGCAGAATGCAGGTCCAAGGAATATAGAAATGGGTGGGACTCATGGGCTTTGGTTATTAAAATTATATGTGAGGTCAGGGAATCTCCTGAGTGAAGAGGAGCAATAAGAGAAGAAGAGAAAGTGGAGTGGATTTTTATGGTTTATTCACTAATTGCCATCATCAACTTTGCACACTTAGTCTGTGCTTTTGGACTCCTTCCTTACTTCAATCAACAATGCTTGAACTAAACTTGTTGTAGCAGACACAGCCATGATTGATTCATATTCCCTTAGCCAATTCTGCGGTTCACCTCTAGTTTTGATGTAAAGTTATTTTATATATCAATAGTTACTAACTTAAGAACAAATGTCTATCTCCTGAGGTCATGTTCATCTGGAGTACATGATAGGCCCAGAGTGTTTTGTCTTAAAAGCCCCAAATAGCCACCCTCAACCACTGAGGGAAGCAAGATGGCAACATATTCCACTTATCTCTTTTGGAGGTGTGTTTACATTGTCTTTTCAAGATTCCCAGGGATTTATCTGGAGTTACTCACAGAAGTAACTTATCCCTAAATGCATCCTCCTTATGATTCTCTTCTCATTTGACATTCTCACCTTCCAGGGATCACCTCCCAATTAAACCACTTGCATGTAACTCTTTACTTCAGGGGCAACTGTTAGAAGATGGGAAATTGACATACATTTACTCAGACTTTATAAAATACCTTTCTAATTTCTTCAGTAGCATTCCTTGTGGCTATAGAAAATGCCAGAGTAAATGTTTGATGCTGCATCATTTTAAGTATGGTATGTTACTGTGGTACCCACAGTACATTATATTTATGTAAAGTTCTTTAATCAATAATGTTTTCCTCAGTCCTTCTACCACCAGTGCAAAAGCTTACCATATTGTACAAGATAAAATTATTTCTGCTGCAGGCAGGTTGCTTATTATTAAACCTTCACTGTCAAACTCAATACAGAAAAATCTAGAAGTCAATCCCTGAGTAACTGGTTTGAAGCTGTGGTACATGATGGGGAGGATGAATGTATGAAATGAGAAGGAAGAGCAGGATCATGCCTTTGTTTTGTTGTTATTTTTTTAATCATCAGTGATCTTTGAAGAGTTCAACAGGCAAGTCTATCCTGTATTTTGTAAATTTGAAGTGTTGGTCCCTCACATTAGAATCAGACTTATAGATAACCAATTATACTCTGGTAAGTCTGACTGATCCACAACTAAATATATATCTATGGTACATGGAAGAATAACAATAGGGTATCAATCAGTATAGTCTTTTGTATATTTTCTTTGAATATATTCAAAATGGTTCAATGGTACTTAGGACATTGATACAACAAGCAAACTGTATTATGCCCTATGAAAGCTGTTTTACTATCATTATGATTATTGATAAAATACAGTGGCCCATCATTATTCAAATATACATTTATGTTTTGAAAGGATCTAGGAGCACTTGACCTGCCACTTCTGAGGTAATTGCTATTCATAATTTCATAAGACAAAACAGAAAGTAATTAGAATTCTTCTAATCCCCCTTAAACCTGGTCACAAATCTATGTTGAATACACCGGGTGTTCACAGAGATGATAGGGAACCAGAGGAAAATGCCTTCTTTTGATCTCTCAGCAATGTCAGGGCACTCATGCTGGCAAGGATCTATAGCACTGGAATGTAGAAGAATATAAAACATTTCCTCTGAAATAGTGTGACATCTAAATTTGATAAGGTCTGAGGAAGATCTGAATAGAAATAAACTGTGAAGCACTTGGTATCCTTCTTTGTACTTTTGTAAGGACAAAGCAGTCCTGATAAATGTGGCTTTCTTGATAACTTAGACAAGGACCTAATAAACATCTCAGAGAACAACAATGCCCCTCTGTCTGTGCATTGGAAGAGAGAAACTGGAGAGCATCTTTATATGGTTCAGAGTAACACTAAACCCAGAAAGAAAAGAAATGTGACCTGGGATGTTTTATAACTGTAGTTATTTTAATGTGAGATGGCTCTAAAGTATCAAGTGAAAACAAATAAAGTAGTCTGCTTAGACATAGCTCTTATAGAATATTGCTAGGGAAATGGCTTCAATGTGCATTTAAACACTGAGACCAACCATGGGCAAAATTTTTCACTTGTGATCCCTTTCTTTCTTTATGTTTTGTGATGTACTGGAGTCCGCCCATATGGGTTAGGGAGAGCCCATTGTGCTCATCTCTTCCAAACTCTATATTCACTGACTTCAGATTGGTAGTTTAGAATTAGTGTGAGCATTGATAGCAGAAAAATAGGAAATGGGCAAATGTGATAAATCAGAGCTTGCTTCTTCCTCAGCCTGTTTTTTTAACATTTGTAAGTATATGCCCACTTATGTTGAAATCAGAAATGAAAACAAGCAGAGGTCTTCATCTTCTTGCCTTTGGCCAGGGAATTCATCTTACTCGGAGACTTTGGTCATGATGCGCCTGGGCCCTGGGGCAACATTAGAATATTCATGAGTCTGTGTGTTTGATCTGGTAAATGTGTAATTTTCAAACTCTAGGCAAGTAACCCAGTCTCTGTGAGACTTAGACTTCTCATATGCAAAAATGGTTATAATACCTGCCCTATTATAATACCACAGGTTTGTGGTAAGATTTCAAATGAATAATGAATAATTCACATGAAAAAAACCTAACTATAAAACACTTATAATTATATACTGTATAGTATAGATATATTTAGTATATTTACCCATAGTATTATGATAATGAAAATATTTGACATTTATTTAGTGTTTAATATGTGCCCCAAACTTTTCTAAGTGCTCTATATGTTCTAGTAATTTTATGCTCATCAACCATATGAGGTAGGTGCTATTATTATTCCGATTTTACACAGTCAAAATCTAAGGTACACTGGGGTTAAATAACTTGCCCAATATCATACAATCAGTAAGTGATAGAGCTAAGTTGACAAACACAGGCAGTAGCTAGCTTCTGATCCTGAGCTCTAGCTACTATAGAGATAAACAAGTTTCTAAGGAGATCTGAGATAGATATTTTTTAAGTATAAATATTTTTTATAGAAAATGTATTTGCTCTACATAATGAACCTTAATTCCCACATGGGCACCTAGTTATGTAAGTCCCAAAACATCATAGCGACAGGAGAAAACAATTAAACACAATGGATAATTTCTGTTTGCTTACTATTTTATATCATATCAAGGATAAAAATATTGATATTACTCTAAAACCAGAAAACACCTAAGATTTAAAGTTTCATGGACCTTTATAAAGAAGAAAAATTCTATTTTTTGTATTATAATGCAGTATGATCACATTATCAAATATACTCCAGATTTCCTTCATTAACTTAACTTTATGTAGTGTTGGTTTTGCTCTTTTTATTGCTAAAGTTGATACATATTCAAATATTTAATTTTGGTTTCCTTAAAGAAATTCCCTTTTTTTCATCCTGCTTTTTTTTACAGTAGCTTACAAATCATTCAGCATCCTTTTCATTTGAGACTATTTTGTCTTATTTAATATTTTATCTCCTCTGTCAGTGTTTCAAGTTCCTCCATTTAATAGTATGTGCTTTCTCAGAAACACTTCTGTTTGCTTCAGTAAATCTTTCAAAAGTTTCTTTTTCCTTTCACTCTTGAGTAAACTTATTTCTCATCATAGTTTCTGATGTGGATTCTCTTTATAGGCTTTCTGGTGAGTATGAGTGTGTGTGCTGTGTATGTATAGGTGCAGTCATGTGTATGAGAATGCATATGTATGTGTTTCTTATGCTTTATGCTCATTGATAATAGGACTATTTAGATTAATTGTTTGACAATTTGTAGGGGGACATGGAAATACATTTTTTATTGTTGACACTATTGCATATGTCCCCATTCCATCCCCTTTGCCCACATCCACCAAGCCCACACCACCCCCTTTCCTCTGACCATCACTATACTGCTGTCTGTGTCTCTGGGTTATGCCTATATGTTATTTGGCTAATCCATTCACTGGTTTTTCACTCTGTTACATGTATCTATGCCTCTGTTTCTGTTTTGTTTATCAATTTTTTATATTCATTAGAGTCCTTGTATCAGTTTCTGCTAGAAATCAGTGTTTAGAAATACTACCAATTTTTTGATATTAATTTTGTATCCTGCCACTTGACCAAATGCAATTATTAGGTCTCTTAGCTCTTTGGTGGAGCCTTTAGAGTTTTCTATGTACAATATCATGTCATCTGCAAATAGTGAATTTTATTTCCTCTTTACCAATTTGGATGCCTTTTATTTTTTCTTATTTTCTGATTGCTGTGGCTAGGATTTATAGTATTATGTTGAATAACAGTGGTGTAAGCAGACATCCCTGTTTTGTTCCTGAACTTAAGGGAAGCACTTATAGTTTTTGCCCATTGAGTATGATGTTGGCTGTGGGTTCGTCATATATGGCCTTTATTATATTGAGATTTGTTCCCTCTATTCCTGCTTTGCTGAGATATCTCATCATAAATGGGTGCTGGATTTTATCAAATGTACTTTCTGCATCTACTATATGTAATATGTGGTTTTATTCTTTATTTTGTTTATTTGGTGTACTGTGTTTATTGATTTGTGAATATTGTACCAACCTTGCATCCCCAGAATAATTCCCACTTAATTATGGTGTATGATGTTTTTAATGTATTGCTGGATTTGGTTTGCTAATGTTTTATTGAGGATTTTAGTATCTATGTTCATAAGGGATATTGGCCTGCAATTTTCCTTCTTTGTAGTAACTATCTGGTTTTTGAATTAGGATAATGCTGATCTCATAAAATGAGCTTGGGAGTTTTTCCTTCTCTTGCATTTTTTGGAATATTTTGAAAAGGATATATGTTGACTCTTGTTTGAATGTTTTGTAAACTTCATCTGTGTAGCTGTCCGGTCCATTTACTCTATGTTGTCCAATTTGTTGACGTATAGTTGTTTGTAATATTTTCTTACAAAGCCTTGTATTTTTGTGAAGATAGTCGTTACTTCTCCTCTTTTATTTCTGATTTTATTTATTTGGGTCCACTCTCATTATTTCTTGATGAATCTGGTTAAAGGTTTATCTTTTCGAAGAACCAACTCTTGGTTTCATTGATCTTTTGTATTGTTTTTTTTCACTCTGTTTTATTTATTGCTGCTCTGATCTTTTTTATTTCTGTCCTTCTACTCACTTTGAGCTTTTTACACTAGTTCTTTTAAGTGTAAAGTTAGATTGCTTGTCTGCATTTCTTCTTGCTTCCTGAGATAAGCCTGTAATTCTACGAATTTCCCTCTTAAGATTGCTTTGTTGTGTCCCATAGTTTTGGGGTTGCTGTGTTCTCATTTTCATTTGTTTCTAGGTAACTTTTGATTCTTCCTTGATCACATTGTTAATCTATTCATTGTTTAACAACATGTAATTTAGCCTGCCTATCTTTTTGTGTTTTTCAGTTTTTCTGTTGTGATTAATTTCTAGTTTCATATCATTATGGTCAGGCAAAATGCATGACATGACTTCAATCTTAAATTTATTGAGACTTGTTTTATATTCTAACATGTAGTCTATCCTAGAAAATATTTCATATGCACTTGAAACAATGTGTATTTTGCTGCTTTGGGTGAAATATTCTAAATACATCAATTAAATCCATCTTATCTAGTGTGTCATTTAAAGTCATCATTTCCTTGTTCATTTTCTGTCTGAAAGATCTATCCACTGGTGTCAATGTAGCGTTAAAATCCCCTACTGCGAATGTGTTACCGTCAATCTCTCCCTTCATTTGGGAGGACTTTCTTGATTGCCCAACTGCTGACTTTGGTGCTGTCAGTATCTAATTTAATTCATTGAGTTAGAAGGCTGGTTCTCTTCTCATGTGAATATCTGGTGTCTAGTCATTAATTGTTTAAAAACAATATCTGATAATTACTGAGTGATTACTTTGTGCCAGATATTATTTTAATGCTTTATGAGAGTTCACTTATTTAAGCCTCCCCAAATAAAACAATGGGAAAACTGGGACACAGATAGGTTAAGTAACTTGCACAAGGCTATTTAATTATTAAAGAGCCAAGCCTGGGTACTTGACCACTGTGCAATTTCATCTCTCTTGTATGTGCTACTGGACTAAAGAGAGGCCTCTTTATTTCCCACTGCCTCCTTATTGGAGCACAAATAGTTATTTCTACTATTCACCAATTATTTGAAAAAGTTCAATATTCCTCCTCTTACTCGGAAAAACTACAACTTCAGAGTGCATTGATGTTCCTACCTCACCACCTCCCTCCTGTAGAATTCCCATTTACAACAGGAAATATTGCACTGGTCATGCTTTTTTGTGATTGGCTTGGTATTGTTCTTAGAAAATAGTCCTTAAATAGTTATAGAAAGAGAGGTTTGGATAGGGTTTAATGGTGTGCAATGATCTTATCCAGCTGAAAATGTATATTTGGCATAATAGAGAGATACATGCAGAATCCTCTGTGTTAAGACATCAAGTTTTTGACATAAGCACACAATGGGATTTGATGGAAATATTCCTCTTTGTTCTTCCCAAGCCTTAGCAACCTGCCTTAGGGCTCCTTTACTGGTCATGAAAACTCTTCCTGAAGTCATGCAGACTGTTAACACTTCTACTTAACTAGCACTGTTGAAACTGTGCTGGCCTTTGTGCATTTGCATGAACACATACAAGGGAAAGCTTAAGCTTATATTTTACATGAAATAGTGAGCTACCTTGGTATATATACCAGGCAATCTAGAGGGTTGAAAGCAAGGGTCAGTTGTGGGAGTGCAGTCATTGAGGGCAAAGGTCCATGATATAGATGAAGCAGTTTTAAGATGAAAAAAAACACAAACAGAAAAACAACCATCTATCTGAAACATGAAGTCTAGAGCCACGATGGAAAGTAAGAAATTAATTAAAAAAGAAGTACCAATAGTGACAGTCAGATAAGAATGAGCCAGTAGAACTTAGAAGAATCATGGAGTTATGATCTACAGAGTATATGATTCTATAATGGACATCTTTGGCTGTTTTCATGGCTCTAAAGAAGATATTAAGGCCAAATAATTTAAATTAGTTTATTATTATATCAATTATTAATCTATTAAGCCCAATTAATTTAAACACTACCCTAGTCTCTTCACATGAGGTGGCAAAAACTAACACTAGGTCATTTTTTAAAAAAAAGGAAGGTTCTAAGCTAGAATTGTTTCAGTGGACTAGAGTAGTGTTAGATTCACTGAAGTTAATCATGGAATCTTTGGGAATCTATCACATCTTGTATGAAATATTCAATCTTCTATTCTGCGTGAAGAAAATGAAGAAAAGAGTAGAGTGGAGTCTTAGTGAATAGCAGTGAAAAACAGGATAGATTCATCTGGACATGTACAACAGGAGTCAGAAGGATCAAACCTGATGCCTTCATTCACTTTGACTAATTAACTTCTGGCAAAGTGGGATGCTTAGAGAGGTGAATGGGAAAGTATTTCTTTCCTTAATTGTCTCCCCGTTGGCATGATGCTGATTAGCGTAATTCTTGTGCCAACTTTGATCCCTCCACAGTGAATCCTCAGCTTTCACCAGAAAGGCCTAATGATCCATTCAACTTCTGACAGTAACAACCAGAACATAGAGGGCTGATAGGGGTCAAAACTACTGAAAGCATGAAAGGGCCATTCTTGGAAGAAACATGCAGTGAGTTGTGTGTGTTCTTGACAATAACAAAGCAGGTAAACTAGTTGTTTGTCAGTGGGATATTATTTGTTACATGTACTTTAATTCCCTGATTTTTCTGATGAGGAGTCTATGGGTGGTAAGTAATCCCATATAATAAAGAGGTAATATGCAAATTGACCATCACTCCAACACACAGATGGCTGCCCCCATGTGGACACACAATGGCCACCACAAGATGGCCAGCAGGGGAGGGCAGTTGTAGGCAACCAGGCCAGCAGGGAAGGGCAGTTAGGGGTGACTGGGCCAGCAGGACAGGGCAGTTGGGGGGTCCATGTCTACAGGGCAGGGCAGTTGGGGGGCACCAGGCCTGCAGGGTAGGGTAGTTAGGGGTGACCAGGCTGGCAGGGGAGGGAAGTTAGGGGCAATCAGGCTGGTAGGGGAGTGGTTGGGGTGATCAGGCTGGCAGGCAGAAGCAGTTAGGGGCAATCAGGCAGGCAGGCTGGCAAGCGATTGGGAGCCAGCAGTCCTAAATTGTGAGAGAGATGTCCGACTGCCTGTTTAGGCCCAATCCCACTGGCCTAAACAAGCAGTTGGACATCCCTTGAGGGGTCCCAGATTGGACAGGGTGCAGGCTGGGCTGAGGGACACACACCCCCTGTGCACAAATTTTGTGCACCGGGCCTCTAGTAATAAATAATGTGAATTTGGAAATCTAAAACAATGCTTTCAATACATGGTTGATGAATATGGGTCTTCATAAATAAGGTCACTAGCTTGTTCACAAAAATACATTTTTCATTCCTTATTAGGCTATAGAATTAGACTATGTTTTATGTTCCCTTTGATGCGAGAGATGGCTAAATGATAGAGTTTTCACCAAAGGGATTGAGCACAAGTGATGTATGTAACTTTCAGGTTAGGTCCAGAAGATCTGCTTACATTAATTGTACAGTTTTCTGGAAACTTCTACAGCAATATTTAAAGCCACATGTTGCAGATAGCAGGGACACCATCAGCCTAAATTCCTGCATGAAAATTTTGGGAAGATCCATTGCCTCATCCCTCCACTTGTCAACCTGGACAGACACTGAAATGTTATTTAAGCAAGTAAAAAGTTTCTGTTGTACTGAGACATTGCATGTTGGGTCTATTTATTACTGCAACATATATTATATTAAAGTACCTTTTAATTACATGATTAACTTTTCTCACTTAAGTGCCCTTTTGCAATTGAAATTAATGTTTTTTAAAAATATGTCATTTACAATTAATTTCTAGAATAATTATATATTGGTAGGGTTTTGCTAATTTATCTCTAGAATATTTTCCTAGAAAAATAATTTATTCATAGAACTTATGTTTACTTATAGTCAGCAGAAGTTTAGTTTAAAGAATATGATACAAATTTATTAATTAAATGCAATTTCTTTTTTATAGTAACAATTAAGAAATTTTGCAATACACATACAAATTATATCAAAGCATGTAGAAATACTTAAGGATCTAGAGATCCAGTACAATCAATGTAAACTAAAAATGAAACCCTAAAAAGTATGGTATGTATTTAGAACCAAAAGTAATACATAATAGGATGTACATGAATATAAATGTATTTCTGTGTGCATAAATACAGGGTGAGTTAAAATAATTAAAATGTAGTTTATAAATAATAAAAGGGTTTTTAAATATTTGTTTTGCATTTTGTGTTATTGAATTGAAAGATGTTTATATCATTTTAGTATCCATTTTTGTCAAATTATGATCTTTTTTTAATATATTTTGATTGATTTCAGAGAGGAAGAAAGAGGGAGAGATAGAAACATCAATGATGAGAGATAATCATTGATTGGGCCCTCAACCTGGGCATGTGCCCCGACCGGGAATCAAACCATGACCTCCTGGTTCATAGGTTGACACTCAGCCTCTGAACCATGCCGGCGGGCCTCAAATTATGATCTTTTATCCAATACTAATCCTATATAATAAAACCCTAATATTCAAATTGACCAAACAGTGAAATGACCTGCAGAATGACTGGTTGCTATGACATGCGCTGACCACCAGGGGACAGACGCTCAACATAGGAGCTGCCCCTTGGTGTTCAGTGCGCTCCCACAGGGGGAATGCTGCTCAGCCAGAAGCCAGGCTCACACCTTGCGAGCACAGTGGCAGTGGAGGGAGCCTCTCCTGCCTCTGCTGAAGGCAGGTGGTAAGGAGTGAGGGGTCCCAGACTGCATGAGGGATGTCTGACTGAAGGCAGGTGGACATGCCCTGAGGGGTTCTGGATTATGAGAGGGTGCAGGCCAGGCTGAGGGACCTCCTTCCTCCCAGTGCACTAATTTCATGCACCAGGCCTCCAGTAGAGGATAAAAAGCTTTTTAGCACATAATTTGTATACTTATTTGTAAGCAACTACTAAAAAAAATATCACACACAAATTCGGGCAAATTTGAAAGAAAAATGTCATCTTAATTCATCTATGTCCTCCTGACCAGTAGTTCAGTGGTTAGAGCACCAGCCAGCAGATTAAAGGGTTACAGGTTCGATTTGTGGTCAAGGGCACATACCTAGGTTGCAGGTTAGGGCAAGAGCAGCAGCCAACCAATCAATGTGTCTCTCTTACACCAATCTCTCTCTCTCTCTTTCCCTTCTCTTCCCTCCCTCACTATCTCTAAAAGTCAATGGAAAAAATACCCTCAGGTGAAGATTAACAACAACAATAAAATTATCTGTCCCACCTTAAAGGTACATGTGTATAATTCTACAATTATACAATGTGTTGATATATGCTTGGAAAACATGAAATATAGAAAAGATAATTTTATCATTATATCATGACAGTTATTTTATGGCAGATACTCAGACTATTTTTACAGATAGGAAAAAATCTGCGTATGCCCTGGCCAGATCTCAGTTGGTTGAATGTTGTCCTGTACATTGAAAGGTGGCCAGTTCAATTCCAGGTTGGACATATTCGAGAGGCAACCAATCAATGTTTCTCTCTCACATCTATGTCTCTCTCTCTCTCTCTCCCTTCCTCTCTTTAGAATCAATAAAAAAACAAATAAACAAGTAAACAGGTATTATTTATATAACAAAGATTCTTAAAATAGTTTCATTATCTTTTGGATTGCTTTAATCATACTTTTTTTTCCCTTTGTTATACACCACTTTTAATTGACTTGGAACAGAACCAATAACTCAAAACTTATTAGCAAATATGAGCAAGCAATTACACTCAATGTAGAACCACAGGATGATATCCAGTGAAAATAGTGATATGCTCATTTTGCCCCACTTCCCATATAATGGATTCATAATGTTTTTCTAGATTGATTTCTATCCCTTTATTTTTTTCCTTGCTTTTCCTCCTTCTATATGTGCAACCTACATTTTCCAGACCAAACCAGACTGAAGTACAATAAAAACACATAATTCAAAGAATAAGAAAATTGTTTTTGTTATACTCCTTCTTTAGTGAAATCCCTGGAATGCCAGCTATCTCCCAGGTTTCTTCCTCTATCAGTAATGCTTTCAACAATATAAGAGATTGTATCTTCATGCTTCAAACAGATCATAGGACTAGCTGCCTTCAGAAAAGGTAGTGCCAATCCTTAGTAGATGGGTTGCCTTGGGCAAATTCTAAACCTCTCTGTATCTGTCACCTTATGTATAAAATGATCTTAATAATGATAAAAACAATCCGACATCATAGAATTATTGTAAGGATGAGTTAATACACATTAAGCACTTAAGATGATGCCTACCACAGAGTAAGACATAAAAATGCCACCTCCATTATTATTGTTGACTTCTTTTTTTTCTACATGCTCATTCCGAAAGTGTTTCAAGCCTAATTCTATTGCTGTTAGAATGCCTCAAACTGTTATTTCAGAAACTGAAGATCTTGATATGGCAAAACATATTTTGAAATGAAGGTTTAAAATTTACAGCCATAAGCAATTAAATAGTCACAAGCTGGCTCTGACCAGGAAGCTCAGTTGGTTACAGCATCATCCTGATAGGCCAAGGTTGCAATTCAAACACTAATCAGGGAGCACACACAAGAATCAACCAATGAATGCAACTGGGCATGTGTCCTACTGGGAAGTGAACCAGTGACCTCTTGGTGCATGGGTCAATGCTCAGCCACTGAGCCACACTGGCTGGGCTGGAAATAAATCTTAATGACATGTGACAATGACTTGTTTTTCTGACCTATATAAATTTATTATATACTACTACAATCCTTAGTTTATCTCTCATCCATTCATACACAATGGCATGTATACACACATGCATTCATAGAAAGCTGTGTTATTTGCTCTGTACTACTACTAGCTACAAATTTTGTAACTGCAGCATTTCCAGTACATTTTTTTTCTTGCCTTTGTCAAGCATAAATTATTTTATTTGCTAATAATCTAAGATTATTACAATGCAAAATTTGAAGAGTCCTGGTTCTATTCCCTATATCATTCTGTAGTACAACAATTATATTTTCTTTAAAACAAATCCTTTCTGGGAAAGGGAAAATACATAAGAATAATAGATAATTCACCTTCCTATTTGTAAAACAAACCCTGAAACTCTCTACAGGCTGAATGGAGTTCTAGCAATTATTAGATCACAGCTACACTTTGTCAGGACTAAATGCCTTACATCCTTGCTGGAGTAGAGGAAGATACTAAGATTACAATATATTTGAACAAGAAGGTAGTAACTTTGCATTATTTTCCATTCTTCTTCCTGTCTTTGTCAGGAGGATGGATCCATGCTGTGCTATTCTCTATTCTAGTTGCCACCTTTGTCATGAGAATTAGATACCAGAATCAGAATGTTTCCTGAGAGATATAATAGCATGCTTTCCTAACTCTCACCTCTCAGGGTGTTGTATTTAGTTAGGTTAGAGCCTCTGAATTCCTTAGGGCCTCTGCCCAACACTTACCATTCACACAAGGTATTCTTTTTGCTTGTACTTGTTGTAAAACTATTCAATGTCTTGGCAAATTTTGTAGCCCCTTTCTATCTCAAACACACCCCTTTAAAAAACACTTGTTATTTTTTATCATTATCAGGTCAATCAAATGCATGTTGCACTTTGATTTATAGAAATATATACATAGTTTAATTATTTAAAGAAAAATACCTGTCACAAACATTTTAATATTCCAATTACGTAGAGGAATATAGAATAAGTAGCTGCCACACTTTGGGAAGATGTGTCTCACTCCCTTGAAGATGAAATTATTTCATATTGAGAAAATTTGTATCTTTTAATTTTTATTTTGCTTGGAGGCATATTTTCAAATTACTCTTAAATGTGCCTCTGATCCAGACTAAGATATAAATACCATATTGTATTTTTAGACCATGCTTTTGTCCCAGATATACATGCAAGTAACCACTCAAATTTCAAAAATGTTAGGATATATGGAGCCAACATGATAAACATCTCTATACAGTGAAATTTCCTAATATACACATAATTTTATATGCAGACAGGGCAAGAGGGCATGGTAGGCATACTAAATCCTTTTGAATTTTAAAAGTGTGAGACCGAGGGTCTTCATGGTTTTTACTTTTGACTATAGCTTTAGAAATAATTTCCCTCTCATATATTATATATATATATATATGAGAGGGAAATTATACACACACGACACACACAAACACACACACACATCCCTTTCCCCTGGACAATCATTAATTCCCAAGACAGCAGAAGACAATATCTCAGACCTGACTAATGATTACAAGGTCTGGACCTCTGGCAAACTAAAGATAATATCTTGACCCAAGTTATGTTTCACTCCCTAAGCCCCAGAGGTGAAAGACCTCCTGGTTACTTTCCCATGAAGCCAGAAAGAGGGATGTGAGAGTAGAACTTAGAGCTGTTCTCAAGACTTGAAGAAATAACTTATTACCCTTGCCTCACCTATGGTCTATAAACTCCCAAAAATGACTGAGTACCTAAACCCTAACCCACGGTACCTTCCGACTTTGCCATATAATCTGGGGAGATGAAACTTTCAAAGCACTAACTACCCACACTCTGGATCAGCCAAATCAACATTAAAGTACTTTTATTTCTACACTGCAATCTCCTGCTTGCATCTTTCTTTCACTTAGTGCACATAGGCAGACAGACTCAGATATTGGGGTTGGATAACAACCTTACATATTAGAAGGCAAAGAACCATATGAATCTTGTCGATGACACACCTTCCTGTATTCTGTATATGATAAATATATTTTGAGTAACAATGGTCTTGAATTTAAGTCTATTTTACTTTTTCAGAAGAAATTGATCTAAAATAGAATTATACATAATCTTTTCCCATGATTGTTATTAACTCGGTCCAGATTAGAAAGAAAAACAGAAACCACACTAAGTGCTTTGACAGAAGTTTTAATGTAGGTGATTGATTGGTAAACTAACTCTGATTAACTAGGAAGCTACTAGTCTGTCACTGGCAGTGAACAGCACCTTAAGTCTTAGCCACACCCTCCACTTAGTCCCTAACCTAGGCTATCTCCACTGTAGCCTTGGTTGTATTGATAGTTCTTAGCATGATCATGGTGGTGACACCCATGACAGATTCATTGGCTCACTCTCAACTCAGATAGTTTTATAACCTTTCTCCTCTAGATTAGTCAGAGATATGTGATTCTCTTCATACCTTATAGAAGCCAAGAGAAGTATAGGTACACTTAGCTCAAGCCCTTCTACATGACCATGATGGATGCAAAGTTTTTCATTATGCATATTATGAAGCCATCTCCTTCTAAATTCATGAATACAATCATGGAATAAGCTTCTTATTGCCATTTCAAGGCCCCCTCAGTCTATCTATCTCATCTCATACTTCTTGGCTTCTGTCTAGAGAGGGGAGATCAGGACACACATTCTACTAGCAACTTCACGTTGCTGCCTTCTTCAGTGTCATTAAGAGGCAGGCTTCGGTTCTGCTCTGGACCTACTTTATGCTAAACTCTGCGGTATATTTCACTTCAGGTTTATAAGTCAATATATTCAATGCATGCAAGTCATTATTTAGAAAAAAATATGTATTTCTAGATAAAACTTTGTTTTAAATATAGTGGTCTTACCTTAAAAAATAAAATATTTCATTATGAAGATCAGAAACTTTATATTTCTCTACTATTTCTGTATAGAAAGATCTTAATTCATAGCTCCCAACCCATAATAAATGGAAGTCTTATTGTGAATAGGACAAATATTATGCATATGAAAATCAGATCAAGATACAGGTGACAGAGACTTGGCCCAGCTCAGATTGGGACCCAGGTAACAGACAAGAGACTTGGCCGACAGCAGCTGCCCTATATCTAAATTCAGCCTAGCATCAGGAATGCTCAGGGCCCACTCAAGAATGTAAATAATCCTTCCCACTAATATTTACAGGGTAAACTAAGATTGTTGGTAGAGTATTAAATTTGACAGTAAAATAGTAATCAAGTTTTCAGATTAATTTAACTAGGCTAATTGAAATAAGTGAATATTCAAGTAAATTTAATTGTACTGGACAAAAAGCTGTTCTTAAAGTAATAACTAAAATTTCTATTGGTAGTTCATCTCATGGTAAAATTCCTGAACATGCAATGAACATAAAGCAGTCATATTTTGGGGCAAAAAAAAATAATTAAAATTTAAAGTTATCAAGACTGCATTATAAAATTTACAAAAACCTTTATTAATCAAAAAAAGGGGGGTATAGTAGGGTAATATCATGTAAGGAAAAATATCCTATAAGTAAATTACATCTAGAAAATTTTTACTTTACAAAATTAATTTTCATTTGTAATGCTAGCAGCAAGAAGGCCATGAAAAACACACATGGTGTCTAAATAAGACGAAGGAAAATCATTTGGGCAAAAATAAAAAGGATCCCAAATCAATTATATAGAAAAGATTCCTTTATTAACTTATGGTCGAGAATATGTTTATATATGAAAACAACTCCAAGACCATGTGGATTCCTGAAACAGAGAGGAATTGACAGGTCTGCTCCAACCACAAAGACAAGAGGAAACACAGTCCAGAGATGGAAGACGCTGACAACGCCTTGCCATGGGAGCAGTCAGCAGCTGTGCACCGCTTCAGGTTGCCTAGGACCAAACCAGAGAGGGTTGGACCTGCATTGCCACCATGTGCCCACCATCCAAATATCATTGCTGACATGTACACCTAAGGAACTGTTAGACATTGAAACGGGGACTCAGAACTGTTGGACATTGAAATTGGGACTCAAATATTTTTTTTGTTGTTGTTGTTTTGTTATTATATGTTTATTTCTAGTCTGCAGAGGCAAAATTTTTTAAAGGAAAGAAATGGTGGGAAAAAGATACAGAGGCAAAGAAGCATTGAACAGACTGTCAAACTACATTGGGAAGACAGGTGAGGTTGGGCGAGGGGGGCTGTAAGCAACCAACCGAAGGACTTGTACGCATGCATGTAAGCACAACCAATGGATACAAGACACGGGGGAGGGGAGGGGGAAGCTGGGGAGGGCAGGCAGGTGAAGGCATGTACTGGGGGGTAGGGGAGGCTGGTGGGAGGTCAATGGGAGAAAAAAAAAAGGAGACATATGTATTACTATTTGTAATACTTAAAACAATAAAAATAAAATAATAAATAAATAAATAAATAAATAAATAAATGAAAATGGAAAGAACAAAGCACATTCTTATATTTTCTATTTCAAATAAACAAGCTTGGTTAAGAAAAGTACCAGATGACTTGGCCAGGAGGCTATTGTAAAAGCATTTTCAACTCACATGTATTGGGTTTGAAATTACAATAGAGAAGTGGATATACCCCAGTCCTGCTTTTGTTGCCTCAGAGGCCTGAAGAGAGAGATTTGAGACACAGTGCACTGTGCCTCTGTCACAGCAGTTCTGCTAATAGATAATGTTGTGTCCTTGAGAGGGCTTCCTACCATAGCAGGCATGATGATCCCATGTTCCTCTCATGGCTACAGTTTGAAGTCACAGTTTCCCAAGTTGTGAGTCAGTCAGCCTCAGGACATATGTGGTCAGGACTAGTTCTAAAGACCAACTACAAAAACTGCCTGGCTTGTGCAGAACCACTAACAGTCATCCCCCAAAGCTACTCAAAGCACAACTTCATGGCTACTTTCTTTTTGCCCCAGGACAATGGTTCTTGCTTCCCAGATATTTCATCATCTGAAGAATACTATTCAAAGCCATTCCTCCAAAGCAGGAAAGATAATCTAAAGGTAATTTGCCTTTTATATTTTCCCTAGAGGCCCGGCCCAGTGCATCGGTGAGGTCCCTCCACATGACCTGTGGGGATCAGGCCAAAACTGGCAGTCCAACACCGCCTGCCACTCCTGCCTGTTGCTCCTGCTCATCCCAGCCCCGCTGAGCCTGCTGCCGCTGCTTGGTAAGCTTGCTGCCACTCTGCTGTCGTCTCTGGGCTGTGGGCCCAGCCTTGAACCCTGCATCTGGCGCCCGTTGGTCAGCTGAATGGTGCTCCTGCTGTGGGAGCACACTGACCAGGGGGCAGCTCCTGCATTGAGCATCTGCCCCTTGGTGGTCATTGCGCGTCATGTTGAACAGTTGACCAGTCAAACAGTCGCTTAGGCTTTTGTATATAGATAGATAACTAGAGGAGACAATTAGATCAATTTTTGTTAGAAGAAAGAAAAGTAGTCTTCCTTCATAAAAGTTATTTATTTGAGCCCTAGCTGATTTGGCTCAGTGGATAGAGCATCAGCCTGTGGACTGAAGGGTCCTGGGTTCGATTCCGGTCAAGGGCACATGCCTGGTTTGCAGGCTCGTTCCCCAGTAAGGAGCATGCAGGAGGCAGGTGATCAATGATTCTCTCTCATCATTGATGTTTCTCTCTCTCTCTCTCTCTCTCTCTCTCCCTTCCTCTCTGAAACCAATAAAAATATATTTTAAAAAAGTTATTTATTTGAAAGGCTACTTTTCCAATATTTATACCTCACTAGCTATAAACTTAACTGGTCTCATTTAACAGTGCCTAACACAGAACTCGGCTAATAAGTATTTGTAGAACACAACATTCTGATTAAGAAATAGGATAGTTCTCCCTGAAGATTCTACACAATCTTGATTTACATAAGCCAGATTCTTATTATGAGTAATATATTTTCTTATTGAATAATTTAGTAGATTTGGCTTCATAGTTTTTGTTCATATGTTTCTTAATATTTGTTCATTTGAAATATATTTGATATATAACATTGTATATGGTTAAGGTATACAGTATGTTGACTTGATATATTTATATATTGTAATATGATTGTCATTATAGCATTAGCTATGCTTTCTTTTTTTAATTGTATTTGGGTAACATTAGTTAATAACATTGTATAAGGTTCAGGTGTACAATTCTACATATATAAAAGCCTAAGCAACCAAAAGACCAAATGATTGGTCGGTTGACCGGTTGCTATGATGTGCACTGACCACAGGGGGCACATGCTCAACACTGGAGCTGCCCCCTGGTGGTCAGTGTGCTCCCACAGCTAACCTCCTGCATTCCCTTCTCCTGGCCGGCCAACCTCCCTCGGTCCCTCCCCCTGGCCAGCCAACCTCCTGTGGTCTCTCACACTGACTGGCTGCTTCCCCCTCTACCCCCCACTGATTGGCCCTGATCACTGGCCAGGCCAAGGGACCCCACCCATGCACGGATTCGTGCACCTGGCCCCTAGTTTTATAATAAATCATCTGTATATTGCATTGTGTGCTCATCAGCCAAAGTCTAGTCTCCTTCATCACCATATACTTGACCTCCTTTACCATCTTCATCCTCCATCATCCAATTGCTTTTTGGTTATTACCACACTGTTGTCTGTGTCTATACGTTTGCTTGTGTTTTTCTAATTGTTAGTTTGTTGCATCTTGTTTTGTATTCCACATATGATTTCTAGTTATGCTGCAAAGCCACAATAATCAAAACAATATGATATTGGCAGAAAAATAGATACACAGATCAATGGAAGAGAATTAAGAAGCCAGAAATAAACCAGCGTGTATATGAGCAACTAATTTTTGTCAAAGGACTAAAAATATATATAATGGAGAAAGGATAGTCTCTTCAATAAATGGTGTTGGGAAAATTGGAAAGCCACATGAAAAATAATGAAACTAGACTGGTATCTGATATCCTACATAAAAATTTAGTCAAAAATAGATTAAGACTTAAAAATAAAATCTGCAACAATAAAAATATAGAAGAAAACATAGATACTAAATTATGATTTTGGTCTGGGGGGGTTGTGCACTTGAACCCAAAGACAAGATAAAAATAAATAAATAAATAAATGAACGAATGGACTACATCAAACTAAAAAGCTTCTGCACAGCAAAAGAAACCATCAACAAAACAAAACAAAGTTATGCTATTATTTTAAATTTCTTTATTGATTAAGGTATCACATATTTTTCCTCATCCCCCCATTCCCATCCTAAATCCCTCCTCATGCATGCCTCCACCCCCTGTTGTCCGTGACCACTGGTTAGGCTTATATGCATGCACACAAGTCCTTTGGTATAATCAATTTGAAAATGATTTTTTCCCATGAATGTAATAGAGATTTTAGTTTTTTAGACTTTTTTCTTCTATCCTCCAAATGCAGTTCTATTGCAGTTTTTGTATAGCCTTTGAAAATTATTTTTGTTTTAAATTATTTACGAAAGAGTTACAAACATAGTATAATTCCTGTATATATGTACTATCCACCCAGACCCCCCAATGTTTACGTCTTACATACCCAATATCAAATTTAAGAAGTTAACAATAGTACAATGCTATTAGTAAACTCCATACTTGATTCCGATTTCACAGCTTCAGCACTAATATCCTTTTGTTGTTCTGGGATACAATTTAGGGAATCACATTGCATTTAATTATCATATAGCCTTAATCTGTTCTGGTTTGTGACATTTTCTTAGTTTTCTTTTTATTTCTTTATTGATTAAGGTATCACATATTTGTCCTCATCCCCCCATTCCCATCCCAAACCCCTCCCCACACATGTCCTCACCCCCCTGTTGTCCGTGACCACTGGTTAGGCTTATATGCATGCACACAAGTCCTTTGGTTGATCTCTTCCTCTTACCCCCACCCTCCCCTACCTTCCCTCTGAGGTTTGACAGTCCGATCGATGCTTTCCTGTCTCTGGGTCTGTTCTTGTTTATCAGTTTATGTTGTTCATTATTTCCCCTAGATGAGTGAGATCATGTGATACTAGAAATACACTTATAAGAACCGAAAATGAGACAAGCAATAATGGTTATGCTGAGAGGCAAATGAATCAGTCTGTAGTGAGTTTCTTTCTGGGCCAAGTCTTTTGAGTCCCAATTTCAATGTCAAACAGTTCTTTATGTGTACATGTCAGCAATGATATTTCAGTTCTGGATGGTGGACAAATTGTGGTAATGCAGGTCTGACCCTCTCTGGTTTGGTCCTGGGCAACATGCAGCGATGCACAGCTGCTGACTGCTAGTATGGCAAGGCAGGGGGCACATGCTCAATACTGGAGGGTCGGACCTGCATTACCACCATTTGTCATCAGAGTCTTCCATCTCCGGACTGTTTCTCGTCTGTCTTCATGGCTGGAGCAGTCCTATTAATTCCTTTCTGTTGCAGGAATCCACATGGTCTTGGAGTTGTTTTCTGAAAATATACAAACATATTCTTGACTAAAATTTAATAAAGGAATCCTTTCTATAAATTTGACTTGGGATCCTTTTTCATTTTTTGCCCAAACAATTTTCCTTTCGCTTGTTTTGACACCATGTGTGTTTTTCATGGATGTCTTGCTGTTAGCATTTCAAATGAAAGTTAATTTTCTAAAATTTTTCTAGATGTAATTTACTTATAGGATATTTTTCCTTACATGATATTCTTCTACTATCTCCCCCCCTTTTTTTAATTTAAATATTAGGAGGCTTTTGGAAATTTTATAATGTAGTCTTGATAGCTTTTAAATTTTAATTTTTTGCACTAAAATATGACTGCGTTAGGTTCATTACATGTTACACAATTTTACCATAAGATGAACTACCAATAAAAATTTTAGTTAATGCTTCAGGAACAGCTTTTTTTCCAGTACCATTAATATTTCTAGAATATTTGCTTATTTCAATTAGCCAATTTAACTTAGTCTGAGAACTTGACTACTATTTTACTGTCAAATTTAATACTCTAACAACAATCTTATTTTACCCTGTAAATATTAGTGGGAAGGATTATTTGCCTTCTTGAGTAGGCCCTGAGCATTCCTGGTGCCAGGCTGGATTTAGATATCAAAAACCCACTTCCCCACACCATGGGTACAAGACAACTCAAACAAGTCTTGTTGCAGTGAGAGGGCAGCTGCTGTCAGTCAAGTCTCCGTCTGTTGCCTGGGTCCCAATTTGAGCTGGGCATTGGAAGTGAAGCAGCCATGGGGGCAGGAGGCCTCCCTCAGAAGGGGTGAGGGTTCAGGCCCCTGCAAAGTTGGGGGGGGGGGTGAGGGTCTGTGGCCCACCTCTGTTGACCCTCTAGTTCTCTCCTTATGGCCCCTCTGTGACTGTGCCTGTCTTAGGTTGTTCCTTCCCTGAGGAATCTTACCCGTCTCTGGCTAACCAGCCATCCTCCGGGGCCAAGCAGGGTGATGTGGGGTTCAGTTCTGTCTCCATGGTAGCCTATGCCCCCGTGGCCTCCATGCCCAGCACCTGCCTTGGGATCCCCTTGCCTGCTGGTGGGGCCCCGGCACTGATCACATATCTTGGGGAACCCAGGTTTCTTCTCCAGGGAGGGCCCCGCTCACCCCACTGGTACCAGACAGATCCATGGCCACCAGCCACCACGAGGTTTCAACCTCAGCATGAACAGAAAGCTCAGACTACAGTTGTGGGCAATTGGATTGTGAGAAGAGGGTCCGTCTTGGCCAAATTCTTTGGTTTTTATAACCGTAATACTTTTGGAAAGTACAGGTAAATTATCTTATAGAATGCCCCTCAATTTTTGTTTGTCTGATGACTTCTCAGGATTATATTGAGAAAAATGGCTGCAGTATGTATTATATTGTGAAAGCATCAGACATTGGTGAATGCTAAAATTAGTGGATGAAACTTTAAGGGGAAATATTTGCATAGTCCAAAATTATCTCCCCCAGATATATATTAATTATTGTAATGTTTTTAGGATGTGTCCATAAATTATTTAATACACCTTTCCACAAGAGGTGGAATTTAATTCTCTTGTTGCATATAGGCTTAATTCAGTGATTTACTGCTAATAAATAGCACATGGAAATGGAAAAATAGTAACTTTACACTGCAGAAACCTGATACCACCATAATTTAACTAAGTGATCAAAGTAAACATTATCAGTAAGTCATGCTGATATCATATCTTTTCTATTATGATGTAATGATAAGGGCTCAGAATGAAGGGAAATGTGAAAATAATATAAATATTTCTAAGTTAAAAGATCCTATAATTCCATGTAGACTATATGCACCAACTTAAAAAAAAAAAAAAGATTGAGAATTACAGACAACTAGTGGCCCTGTGCACAAATTCATGCACATTGAAAGGAAATTAATTAGAAGAAATATTTTAATATTACTATTCGCCCTTTCTCTATAATAGAATTTTCAACCAAATTCACGATCGACAATGACAGTCAAAACACACGCATGCAATTGGCATTAGCAAGAGCTTTATATATGTAGATAAACTTGCTTAATTAGGCCTGCTTTCTGATTTAGCTAAACTTTTTTCATCCCAGTGAAGCACCCCAATGTCTCTTTCAGGTAATTGTCAGCAACACAGCAGTAAATATCAAAACAAAGCAGGTTATTATTGTAGATCACACAGGGAGAACAAAGGGTAAAATATTTAACTGCAGCAGTGTTTGACTATATTCTGCGCAGTGAGAAAACACAGTCATTTTCAAGGTCCACCATTTCTTACTTCTTTTTAGTTGGGTCAAGTTTCTAAACTTTCTAAATCTCTGTTTTCTGACTAATATAAAGAAAATAAGATTCCAAGTCTTCTATCTACTTACTCCAGCAGTGAGGATCAAATGAGATGAGGCATGGGAAAATGCTTCACAGACATTTGGTTACAGTATAAAATGTTTCCACCTGGCTATGAAGGCAAGTTGTATTCCTGGGCTGAAGAAACTCCAAAGAGGCTAGTTGCTAGGAAGAGGAAGCCGGTCATTGCTATGTGACATCATTACACAGATGGACACTTAGCATATTAACCATATATATATGTGTGTGTGTGTGTGTGTGTGTGTCTTACCAAAAGTCAGTTTTTTAAAATTCCTTATTGTTTAAAATATTATATATGAATCCCACCCCTTAGCACATGCCCTTGCACCCCCCCGCCCCCCGACTGTGTCCAGGGGTCAGTATTAAGATATATATGTTCAGGGCTACCACAGCTGAAAGAAGAAAGGAACACAAATAACAACTTTTTACTAGTTTACCTGACCTACACTGAAAGTCTTCTGGTTCTAGTGTTTTTAATAATTTTTCGAATTAAGATATGGTGACTTTGTGCATGCACTCTAATTTTGGTTGTACATCAATATATGAATATTTACATTAATATTAAGAGTTTTTATATCTATAGTTTTTATTTTTTAATTTAATACAAACGGTTGATCAAAATTAATTACTCACAGATCTAAATACATGGTTGGATGGCCCAGGTGCCACTCCAATTGTTAAGGCTCAGAGAGTGTACTGAGTGAATCTTCATCTGAAGATTCCTGTGTTTTAGTTATTTTGTTGGATTAGTTGCCCTTTTGATGTGTATATCTTTGGCATGGTAAGATTAGCATACAAACTTTCATTTTCAAACCCATTTCCCATGCTTGAAACTAAGAAGTAATGACAAAAGAGCTGATGCTCAACAGCAGCACTGGAATTGGAAAAGATTCAGAGGACATTGCCCTCTGCATGCAGGAGAGATCCTCCACATGCAGACCTAGGCAAACTGAAGAAAAAGGAAAGTTGCAAGCAGAGAAAGAGAAATAGGGAAGAGACACATGTCAGAGATTTACTTTATGTTATTTCACCCCATGTGTGCTTTCTTGCTTATACGAGAGCTTTTATGCCCAGCCCATAAAAAAAGAATGCATTACAACCTCTATGTTGCCCCCAAATTTGCCTATCTATAATAATAAAACATAATATGCTAATTAGACCGGACAGCTGAATGACCTTCTGGACCTCATTCCGGACATCCTTCTGGATGAAGCTGCGGCGGTGGGGGTTGAGGCAGAGGATGTTAGGGGTGATCAGGCAGGCAGGGGAGCAGTTAGGGGCATCAGGCAGGCAAGCAGAGTGGTTAAGGGCCATCAGGCAAGCATGCAGAGTGGTTAGGGGTGATCAGGCAGGGAGGCAAGTGGTTAGAGGTGATGAGGCAGTCAGGCAGAGTGGTTAGGGGCGATCAGGCAGACAGGTCAGCAGTTAGGAGCCAGCAGTCTGGATTGCGAGAAGGATGTCCGACTGCCTGTTTAAGCCCAATCCTTGCAAATTTGGTGCCCTGGGCGTCTAGTGTATGTATAATTTCATATCCTGATAGATTTATGAAGAAGAACACTTCTGATAGATAATCCTATATTAATCATTTCAGTTATGAAGGTAAAAGGAAAGTGGGTCTTTGAATGTAATGTTGGAGTGTCTAGCTCCTATAGTGACCCTGGTTGTGTGATGAGGCATCTTTAGCATGCCAACCCCTTGTGGGTAGGGGGCAGGGCAACCATATTTGTTGCTTCATAATAATGAAGTCTTTTAACTTTATTAGAGGAGAATAATTTTGTATTGAACCAGAATGAATTCAATTTACAATTAATTACTAGTAATGCTCAGTAATTAGTCCATGTATATTTTACACATTTGCCCTAAAATATATTCTACTAGATTATAAAATATATTCTATTAGATGCTACTATTTAAAAGACAGTTTGTGTCCTTCAGGCCTTCCCTCTTTATATCCTGTGTCCTGGCCTTAGAAAAAGCACTGTAAATGGAAGTGGGAGTCTCCTCACTTAATTTGATACATAAGGTCATCATCCAAATATTATTTTCTAATCTTCCCACATAGAGGGTGACAAAAGGTTAATAAGAATGCAAGTAGAAAATAATTAAGAATGAAAATATATACAATAAATGTAAAATAAATTAGAATAAATAAAGTTTAGTGTGACTGTTAGGTTAAGATGTCTTTATACTCATTGCAATCATAAAGTGTTGTTTCTTTTGAAGGACAGAAGAAACCTGACTTCCTTAGTAAAACTATTCCTTATTGATGCATCTAGGAAATAATTTAAAGAAACAATGATGAAAACAGTAAGTAATTTCTTCAAAAGTTCCTAGAACCCCTTACCTTAACCCAGTGGTGGGCAAACTGCGGCTCATGAGCCACATGCAGCTCTTTGGCCCCTTGAGTGTGGCTCTTCCACAAAATACCACGGCCTGGGCAAGTCTATTTTGAAGAACTGGCGTTAGAAGAAGTTTAAGTTTAAAAAATTTGGCTCTCAAAAGAAATTTCAATCATTGTACCAATGAGTTTGCCTACCACTGCCTTAACTTATGGGAAATGTCATTGGCGGATAATACTTGGTTAGCATTTTTATCATACTTTCTTTTTAAATTATTCTCTTGGTTTATTTTTAATTTAGGTCTCAGTTTGTCTATAAGGTCAAGTAACTGACTATAACAATGGTCAAAACAAGATAATTTTTTATTTTATCTGTTTGCATGAAGTCCAGAGTGGATAAGGCAGCCTCATAAAATACTCAGGGACACAGAATCTAGCTTTTCTTTTTTTATCCTCTTCATCTTGTGGTTTCTGCTTTCTGGTTCTCAATGTGGTTGTTTAAATCTCAGTCTTACAAATTCAGAAGCATTCCTGCCAGAAGAGAATGAAGGCAGCTGGAAAAGGGCATTACTCTCCCTGTAAGAGAAATTTCAGAAAACCAGAAACAATATATTTAATGAGTTCTAATGGTCAAAATGCATGCATGTCTAACTCTAAGAGGGTGCTGGCCTATTCAGTGTTAATATTGAGGGACAACTTAAGCTCTCTAACATGCTAAAGCTTTTAGTGTGCCAGAGAGGATATTACGTGATAAGAGCAGTGTATTTATGTAGAGTTTATAATTGTTGTAAGAAAAAGTTCAAGACAATTGTGTATATTATACTTCAATCTCTGAAGGTATGGTATATAGAATTTAGAGGATATGGGTAGGTAGCAGTACTGATTTTATCTAAAATTATGAGATTCAATCAGTATCTATGCAAGTTAGATAAGCTAAAAATGTAATAACTCTAATAATTATTAGATTAAAACACATCAGCCCCTTTATTTCCCCTTAATTTTCTACAAAATATAATGTTCTAGGATAGTTTTACCAGCAATGCTTGGATGGGGGAATCTTGAAAAATAATTAAAAATCAGCTGAAATTCAGACTTAAGGTGCATATTATCTGAAAACAAAATAATTCCGGTTCTATACTATGCTTAAAAGAAAAAAAATGCTATCCATAAAAATATGTTTTTATTTTTTATTTTTGTGACATTTCTTGTACATCAAACAAGCTTTTCAGAGTATTCTGAATAATTGAGTGTAGATTAATAAAAACATATGAGTTAAGTGGCTTGAAAGTAGAGAGGCTTAAGAGATAAAAGTGAGCAAAATGGAGATTTGTCTAAAACCAAAATGTTTTAAATGCTCCTCATGTTGCTTTGCTTTATCTAGTTCCTTGTGCTTGCACTTGTATCAAATGTTATGGAACACCTTTGCATAACCAGCCGCTTTCTTAGGACATGGGGACTGTAGCCAAGGAGAGATGGGGTTTATTAGCTGGCGGTAGGGCATTATCTCAATAAGTAATTAATGGCAGCTGAAATTAAGTACAAAGGAGACATGTAAAGGTGCAAAGAGAAAAATGTGAAAATATATAATAATGTAAAAATTTAGGGAAAAAATACACTGCTTAGCAATAGCATGAAGTTGGTGAAATGAGTGTACTGTATTTACAATCATGAGCTCATAGTAGACTTTTTGTTTATGCTGAAGAAACTATCTGAAAAGTGAAAATAATAAAGTAATGACATTTGCAACCATGAAAAACTTACAACTGGGTTTTCCCAATCAGTGACATCAATCAAGATTTATTATGTCTATACTTAGAAGAAGAACATATGGAAGTGGAGAGACTGCAGTCAGAGGAATAATCTAAAACCTATCCTCCTCCCTGATCAATAATCCCACAACAAACTATTTATTTAAACTTGCAGTATAGTCAAAGTCGTATTTTTTTCTTTTTGTAAGACCTACTATAAGTTTCTATGTAAGTCTCCAGACAATATTTTACTTCGGTGGTCAATGCAATTAGGAGGTATTTCTTCTTTGACAGATAGTTTATAAGGCATTGATTAAACTTATTCAGAAGTGCAATAAAATAGCAATGGTCTTAAAGAGAGAGGATATAGCCCTAACCAGTTTGGCTCAGTGGATAGAGCATCAGACTGCGGACTGAAAGGTCCCAGGTTCGATTCCGGTCAAGGGCATGTACCTTGGTTGCGGGCACATCCCCAGTAGAAGGTGTGCAGGAGCCAGCTGGTTGATGTTTCTCTCTCATCGATGTTTCTAACTCTCTATCCCTCTCCCTTCCTCTCTGTAAAAAATCAATAAAATATATTTTAAAAAAAGAGAGAGAGAGAATGGATGTAGGGAAGGAAAGGCTCTACACTATTTCGTGGGCTGCTAAGTTACAGGGACAAAGGCTGAGATAACATTCAGGTTTGCTTTTATAACTAATCAGAAATGTAATATTTTGTCAAAATAAATGAATGGGATTTAAGACTTGTTACAACATGGATTTTGCTTCTTTTGTATCACATGCAATCTAATTTTTATTTGTTTCTCTTCCATTTTCCAAAATTATTTGTCATAATTGCTAGATTTTATCATGGCAACATATCACTGTAATAATGTTCTTAAGAGTATATCTGGGCTGACTTGCCTACATTTACTTCATAGAATATTTTGGGCATGAAAACCATTTGAAATTATTTTGCCCTGTTTGACAAAAATAAAAGATTAATATAATGACACAATGAGAAAATAGAAAGGAAATTGAACCCTGGATATAAAAAAAATAATAATCTGAGACTGTTTCCAAATCCTAGCTATTGTAAATTGTGCTGCTGTGAGGGTGGGTAGGGGGATAAAAGATCAATCAAAGATCTTGTATGCATATAAACAACCAATGGAAACAGACAATGTGGGGGAGGTCAAAGGTCGGGGCTGGGATCGAGGGTAGGCTGAGAGAGGACAATGGGAGGAAAAGGGGACATATGTAATACTTTCAACAATAAAGAATTAAAAATAATAGTCTGAGAGGGCCTGGGCTGGTGTGGCTCAGTATTTGAGCACTGGACCTATGAACCAGGAGGTCATGGTTTGATTCTTGGTAGGGGCTCATGCCCAGGTTGTAGGCTGGAGCTTGATTTCTGGTGGAGGCATGCAGGATATGCTGATTGATGATTCTCTCTCATCATTGATATTTAATTTACTCAATGTCCAAAAATATGTAATTTGTAAAGTCAGTCTTACACTATAAATGCTGTGTGTGCAGGGAGGAGAGAAAAGTGTTATAGATATATTTAAGCAGCCACATAGGAGCATAAATACCAGCCACAAATGCCAAGAGGTACCATTCACATAGCCCATGATTTGTGGCAGCTCCCTACATTGAGATATCGGAGAAGCAAGAAGGGAGTCCAATAAAAAAAATAAACAGATAATAAGCTTCCAAAGCACTAAGCACCATTTTTCCAACAGAGATTCTAGTGATAGTTGAGTCCAACTTTATTTTGTCCATTTTAGTCTTATAAATAGGAAAAACTGTTGTCAACTATCCATAATTGACAATGGTTTTTCCTGGAGAACATCCTATATAATAAAAGGCTAATATGCAAATTGGCCCCTCGGAAGTTTGACCACTCGCTATGACATGTGGTGACCACCAGGGGGAAGCTGGGAAAAGGAAGGCCCCAGCCAGCAGCTGGCAGCTGGGGGAATTTCATCACATTCCTCTCATTGCATTGGCTTCTGGGAAGCTCAGTGCTATATTTATCACTGACCCCTAGCAAATGCAGAGGTCAGAAGAAACCCTTTTCCACATTCAAGTCTAGCCTACAGCTTTATTGATATCTTATATTTATTTTTTCTTTGTTTCAATTTTCTCAACCATTTTCTCAAAACCCTTTTTACTGTATTTTTTTGTAAGCTATTCAAATACCATTACTGATAAGGGTGAAGTATAGATAAATCCATGTTGAGAGAGGTATAGGATTTCTCTATAAGTAGCCTAAATAGAATAAGGCTCAAACTCAAAGATTAAGGTCCATTAGAAGGAAAAGGATAATTATTTGTCTCATTTAATATGTTGAATGCTTTCTCCCATTTATAAATGTCATAATAATAAATTATACATACATCTTATCACATTTCTAAAATGCAAAACACTCTAAAATATTTTATTTTGCAATTTGTTTGGTGCAAAATATGACCTGAATTGACATGAAACTATAGGTTTTCATTGATCCTAGGCGGTGTGAATATGCTTAAGTTTCTCTGAGCAATTGCATGGTGCTATACCAGGCCCTGTGCTGTGGAATATATGTGAAATAATATATCACACTATTTCCTTTGTAAAATTGAAAAAATTATGACTTCTAATACACATGTAATTTTGAATAAGGAATATTATTTGTAAAGTTTCTGAAGACTACTCATGTCTAAAATGATTTGATGGAGTGTTACCCTTTCTCATACTTTTACGTCATGATAATTTTCAATTAATTTTTCAACTTAAACTTTCAGGTTAAGTTATTCTTAGCTAGGTACATAGCTTTAAAGGCTACTTCCCATTCACTACCCACAAAGCATTATAGTTAACGTCTAAGTATGAGAAGGTGGCCCCAAATGCAGCCCAATCTGTACAGTCAAATTCAGACCAGCCATAGGGCAGAGGTCCTTCTGTGATGAATGAGAAGAATCCGATCAGTGCTACCAACAATAGGTCCCTGATTAGTTTCTTCCTTTATTGAACCCCCAGTGAAACTTTAGTCTTACCTCTTTTTGGCAAATGTCATTTAATTTTGTTTTATTCTATAACTCAATATTGGACTGCTTGGAGGCAAGATAGAAAGAAGTGCATTCTTGCTGCATAACTTCATTTTAATTTCTCATTTTAGAAATAGAATATTAAAACTAAAACTTCTTGGTTTCCTACTAATCTTTGTAATATATTTGTTGTTATTGTTGTTAGTCCTCATCCGAGGAAACTTTTCCACTGATTTTTAGAGAAATTTGAATAGAGGGAGAGAGACAGAAAGAGAAAGATAAAGAAACATTGATGTGAGAGAGACACATTGATTAGTTGCCTCTCACATGCACCCTGGGATCAAGCTTGCAAACTAGGTATGTGCCCTTGATCAAAATTGAACCCAGGACCCTTTGGTCCACAGGCTGACACTCTATCCACTGACCCAAATCAGCTAGGGCTGTATCTTGCATATATTTTCATCTAAATTCATACTTCATGAATCAAATTAAACTGTTAATAGTTAATACATCAACCATATCCCAATTGTCATGTGAATTGCTACTTCCCTTGGGGGTAGGAGAGATGAGCGATGAACTGTAAGTATCCAGTTCACTAAAGGAGTTTTTAAAAATCTCTCCTATTTAAGTTAAAAGTGAAAAATTAATTTGCTCTAAAAGGGAAACCCAGATCACACATTGCCTGATTCAGAATTGTTTGAAGGATATAAAAGAAGAATGTTTAATGTTTTCAAGAACTTTCTAGTTCCCCCTCTTCAGTAGTCAATCCAATTCAAGTGCAATTTAATAAGTTAATTGCAATATGTGATTGACAGAGGCAGGGGACAATATCTGATGTGAGAACTTCTCTATAAAAAATTATGATAATAACTAAGGATCCTATTATTTCATCAAGAACTCTACATCTTGGCTGATGCACAGCAAGACTTTCTCAGAATTTACCGAAGAAATGATTGAGATCAAGCCTGTATTCGTTCATTATATCACCAAAGCAGAAATGGAGGGAATGTTGATCAACACAGTTTGAATTTTAACTCTAGTGAGCCCAAAGGTAGAAGAAGAAAAGAGTATCCTATGGAAATCTGTCTGAATCTGTCACTTATCCTGCCAGTTGCATTTAGGAACTGAACCATAAGAAGGTAATAAGCAATCATGAAATTCACTGGAAAATATATAAATAAAAAAGCGGTTTCTGTGATAAGTAAGCAAAAAGAGGCAGAGAGAAGAAGTGAAAGAGAATTTTCATTATATAACAAAATAATACAATTATTCTGAATTCAGAATAATGAAGACTTAAGAAACTCGTAAATATAATGTTTTCAAAATTGCCTTTCTGGAAATGACGAGAATAGTTTAAGTATTTTGTGTCTGAAATGAGAAAGTAAAATAAAGCTATGCTTTAGAAATACGTGTCTATCTTTTTTTCCAAATGTCAGATAATAATTACTTAAGACAGTTTTCACCTTTAATAATGTTATCTTTAAAATGAACTTCTATTTACCACTTGAATATTTAGTAGTATTCTACAGTTTTTTACAAACATTTAATTGACTATAAAACATTTGAGAATATGAAAGTATTGTCAGCATATTAAAGTTTTTTTTATTAAAATTTAAAAAATCATTGAGTTGTACATAAATGCAGTAACTGACTTATTCACTGTTGAAAATCAAATCTATTGCAGTTCAGATAATTTCTGTGCATTAGGAAAATGAATAAATTAAAAGTGTGCTTTAGCAATTTCGTCCTCCTAAACAGCAATTCTGCAAGCTCGATAGAAGATGTCAAAACCTGCTGATGTCTAACAGAGTCAACTCGAAGTTTGTGTACCCTGGTCCACTCTACCTTCCCATCAGGCAGTACATGTGGAAAAAGGAAAGCAGCTCTCTAATTAATCAAAGTCAGATGTGCCTGACGCCTGCAGTTGCTGCTGATCCTTGTCCCAGCTTCTCCCATGTTCTCGCTCTATGTTTTTACCTTGAAAACTTCTGCTCTGAGCTGGGAATGCCTGAAGGGCTTGCACGGTAAGTCAATGTGAAATTATCTCAGCAGGAAGAAGTTGCTTTTCAGCTTAAATGATTTAAGGCAGCAATTTTTCACACTCTCAAACTCTGACAAACGCCCAGATTGCCTCTCATGTCTGACTTCAAAATATTCAAAGAAAAGCTATTTTTATTAAAAACACTCTAGAGAAAATTGTATGTCACTTGTTCTCTGATATAACTTCATTTCTCCTGACAGTGACAATTTTCACCTCAGTACAATTTCTTTATTTTTTCCAAAGCTAATTCTGCTTAATATTAGTATTTATACAAACTCATATCAACTTGTCTCTTTGAAATATTCAAGAGTGTCAGGTAAATGTTGCTCACTGTCATTCATCTTCTTTGGGTGTTCAAAATGATCAATCGATTTTAAACTACATTTAGTTACTTTGGATGTTATTGTTTTATTTGTAAGGGAAAACTTAACATCTGTTAAAGCCCTTCATTTGACAAGCCTGTGTCTTCAAACCGCAGGATTTCCAAACTTGGTGGCACGTGTTTGTTGCCAAAGATCATAAAATTTACCTTAATACATCGATTTGTTCTATGGCTTTAAATAAAGCACATAATACAATGCATGTTTTGTCTTATGCTGCTTACATGTTAATAAGATTACTGTGGATGTCATATTGAACTGAAACATTACATTTGCTTTATTACGAATTCTAGCAGCACAGAAACATCACATTATAATCTCTTCAAAAATATATTCTGCATATTTTCATATGTGTTTATAATTCCACGAAACCTCGGCAAAATCAAACTCAGTAGAGACAAGAATGAAAAAAGGTTTAACGTTTCAGAGCCTGTGAAATCTTGGTGCATTGATATATAGCAGCATGGTTAATATGTATAAGATGACTTGTGACCTGTGACCTCAAAGTATATCTTCTGGCCTTATCACATTTCCATAAGCAAAAGTAGCCAATGTGAAATTTCCACAAATAATTTGTAGCTGTTTTAAAGGATTAATTTTATTTTTAACTTTGAAAGACTGAAGTACACTGTTTACCAAAGATAATGTGAGCAATAACCATTATCCAGGTACAGTAGCAATGGAACAAACTACTTGTTAAATACATGCACCAATTTCCTCCAAGTATGCTAAATGTTTTATTTCTAAGTAAAACTGGATCATTTCATTTATATCTGTTACAGAGAAATCAAGAAAATAATTACCTTGCAGATTTCTACACGCATTGCTGAGGGTAGGTCAAAGGAAGTACATCAAATACAGCAGAGAAGTACATTTCATAAATTTCAATGTTACAACAATGCCATATGCAGCTCCTTCACCAGCACCCTTGCATGAAAAATTGTCATCTTTTCCTGTCTTTGACCTGCAATATGTTTTCTGTTTGGAAATCACAACTATAATTTCAATGAGCTTCCTTGAGTTTTATTTACCATCATTATTAGCTGACTAAAGAGAGAAATTATTTATGTTTTAATACATACTTAAGCTTAGCCTGTATATTCCTTGATATTAAATCATTTTAAAGATAATTTGTAAACATATGATGAAATCTGTGAAGAGTCATTAGTTTAACTTAAAGAATTGTTGAAAAGCCAAAAATTTACTGATAAAACAACTTTGTATGTGTATGTACACACACACACGATTGCCTCTCAGAAGTGTTTAAATATGAGTTGAAATTTACTTAGAATTAAAAAAAATTGGAGTCTTTAATAAAAGTTTGCTTATTAAGTGTATTATTGCTTTTTTGATTTTATAAGAAGCCATGCTGTAATATTAAGACAGTTATTTTTAATAAAATCAAAAACATTCATAAATTTAAGTATGTTATATGCATGATTTGGTAAATTAAATGCTTTGTTTCTATTTTGCAATTTAAGCATACAAGTGAGAAGAAAGTAGAGAATATGCTTTCTGACTAAAGCACTTAGAACTTTATCTTACTTTGTATTTTCACTGTTATAGAAAAATAATATTTTACCTGAAATAAAATTAACTTAAATATATACCAGTGATATTGTTATTGACCCAAAGGAATATTTCACATTAAGCTTTAACTTTAACATAATTTCCAAACAATGTTATTCTATGATGTCATTGTTTAGGAAATTATATTTACAAAAGCATATAAGCACATAACCTGCTAATTTAAGATCCTATAAAAATATTTCCCATTGCTCACCAACATATTTTTTCTAAACAGGTACATATAAATATAAATGATAATACATTATATAAATATATGATTAAATGAAATAATATATGTGTCATTATATTTTTTGTCAAAATCATTCAGTAAAGCATATTTAATATTTTCCTTTTCAGTTATTTAAAAATAAGGGTTTATTACTTAAATATGTTTTATTTGTATTAAGTGTACTACATTTGAATAATTGTTTATGAAATATATGTAATGTTTTAGTAAAATTTGGAAGTTGGATGGAGCACACATACATTACATTTAGGTTAAGAAGTAATTCAATATCACAACTTTATGCAATCCTGGAATCTACCTTTGTCCCTGAGTCTAGTCTGAACATTTTTATAATACACGCACACAAAAAATTATCTGGACGTTTTCAGTGTGATCCATGCCAAGAAATCAAGGAAAGTGATAAAAACTGGAAGAATGTGCATTAGCGAATATTTATATTGGCAAGACCTGAAAATTTTATAAAAGTAAAACAAACACAGAGATTGCTTATTTCTGAAAGGAAATCTACCTCAGTGAAATTTTTTTCAGGAAAACATTATTGTTCAAAATGATATAAATCTCTGTTGCTATCTCCAAGAAATTAACTTGAAATGCTGGCAATGCCAAGGAGCTGCATTAAGTTTTCTCTTGTTTACTTTTTCCTAATCACCATAAAAATCCTTAGTGAAAATTTATTCTAAAAACAATCAGGACAATATATCTCTATAAAGGAGAAAATCGATTTAGCAACAAAACTAGATTTATCTCTATTGATTTAGAGGTGTTCAGTGTAATTTGAGTGAATTATGCCTGGTTTAATTTTCTAGCAGAAATTTTCCAGGGATGCTTAAAGCTGAATATTGCAAACTACTGCATAATATTTTGTATGCTATTTATGTATCTTAATTACTGCTTTTCAAAAGAAAGAAACATATATGAGAGACCAAACCAGATGCTTACTTTTTTATTACATGAAACAGTATTACTATTGCATTTGACTCAGTTATTAGTACTTACCTAGGAACCTTATATCATTTTATTAAATTCATTAGTAAAGAAATCAGGTCTCCATAAAAGGATTCAGTGTTAAAGAAACAAATCCATCCTTGGGCGGGTAGCTCAATTGGTTAGAGCATTGTCCCAATATGCCTAGGATGTGGGCTCAATTCCCAGTCAGGGCACATATATGAATCAACCAATTAATGCATAAATGAGTGGAACAACAAATCTATGTTTCTCTTTTCTCTCTTTAAAATCAGCCAAAACTTTTTTTTACAGGAGAAACAAAGCCAACTTCATCTTATAAGAACAGAATTAGAAAGATTAAAAAGCAATATTGTTTTTAAAGACATTATTAAGACATATATCTGAAACGAAAAATTAGAGACATCTTAAGAAAAAAAAAGTTATGCTGTGCTATACGCCATATAAATTGCATATATATCATTTTGAGAGAAATATAAAACAATGAATGTTCTAAAAATAACCTAGAGATGGGATTTGTTGTTCACTTAAGTGGATGAGTGAATGTAGTATGACTCTTTCAACAGTAATAATAACACTCAATTTATATGTATATAAAGTTTGTCAATGTTTTCACATAATATTTCTTGATATAAAAAATTACACATTTCTCTCTTTTTCTGGAAGCATCAGAGAATTTTATAAATAAAGCAGGCTTAGAAAAAGATGATTTAAAATTTTAATTTATGTAAAAAGATTTTATATTTAAACATATAGTTGAAATATTTCTTTGTAAATCATAATCTCATTTAATAAATAAAATAATGTTATCAATAAATAGATAATAATTGACTTTCCTTACTTTATAAATAATATTTTACTTTTCTTATACTGCAAATAATATGCTTGCTAAATCAAATGGAGGATAATACAGTTAAATTATTAATGTAAAAAACTAATTTCTTTTACTATTTTTAAAATTTAGATTCACAAATTTTAATTCACAAAAGTTCAATTAAGTTATCACTGCCAAATATTTTTAATTAAGTTCATACTTTATAGCTGTTTAAAAATATAAAATAACTTTCATTTACTTTGTTACATTCATGATGACTCAACTGCTGTCTTCCACCACACTTAAAAATATTAATGGTGTTTGTACTGTTTGATATTAGAAACTGCTATATTCAGTTTTAACTAAATTTATAAAATGTTGACAAAAATAAGATTCTAACATCAGAGCAAAACAATTTATGAAATATAAGAAAAATACTTTTTTCATTCTTAACATCAAAGTAATATTCTAATGTAATATGCAATAATCATATGTTCAAACCATTAAGGCAAAATAGAAAATTATTAAATGAGTTTAGAATATTAAATGTGACACATAGAAGTATTTTTATTGAAAATTGATATTTCAGCTTCCCCTAGACTAGCAAAAATACTTTAAAATTGATTATATAGATCTAAACAAATTATAATCCTATTTTTAACTTGGAACTCTTCATTTCAAATATTTTAATAATAATATAAATGTCTTCTGGGAGTTAGTATTACAATATTGAAGTATAAAATTGGACAAGTTAAACTTTTAGTAATAAGATTTTCAATTGCTTTTCATATAATATAATTAGCTAATCTAGATTATTATATTTTAGTGATTGTTTTTCTATTACATATAATCTTAAGATTTTATGGTAAGATAAGCATCATCCACTCTAAGTAAACTAAACTACTTATATCATTACTAGAGGCCCAATGCACTAAATCTCGGCCCTTACAGCCCCGGCTGCCACCTCGGCCCTTGCAGCAGCTCCAGCTGCCTCAAGGCCCTGCCCCCCCACTGGTCATTCCAGAAGGTCATCCCAGAAGATAGTTACGGAAGGTCATTCTGCTGTCTGGTCTAATTAGCATATTAGCTCTTTTTTTATATAGGACTAGAGGCCTGGTGCATGAAATTTGTGCACGGGGGTGTGTGTCCCTCAGCCCAGCCTGCACCCTCTCCAATCTGGGACCCCTCGAGGAATGCCTACTGGGATCGGGCCTAAATGGTCAGCTGGACATCCCTCTCACAATCCAGGACTGCTGGCTCCCAATTGCTTGCCTGCCTGCCTTCCTGATTGCCCCTAACCGCTTCTGCCTGCCAGCCTGATCACCTCCTAACCACTCCCCTGCCAGCCTGATTGATGCTTAACTGCTCCCCTGCCAGCCTGTTTGCCCCCAACTTCCCTCCCCTGCAGGCCTGGTCACCCCTAACTGCCCTCCCCTGCAGGCTTGATCACCCCCAACTGCCCTCCCTTGCAAGCCTGGTCCCTCCCAACTGTCCTCCTGTGCTGGCCATCTTGTGGCAACCATCTTGTGTCCACATGGGGACAGCCATCTTGTGTGTTGGATTGATGGTCATTTGCATATTACTCTTTTATTAGATAAGATAGAGGTCTAGTGCGTGGGTGGGGACCAGCTGGTTTGCCCTGAAGGGTGTCCTGGATCAGGGTGGAGGTTCCCTTGGGGGATGTGGTGGCCTGGGTGAGGGGCCTGTGGTGGTTTGCAGGCTGGCCATGCCCCCCCCTCCCCCCCACAACCCAAGTGGAGGCCCTGGTATCTGGGATTTATGTATCTTCTATAATTGAAACTTTTTAGCCTTGAGCAGAGCTAAGCCTCCTGATTGCTCAGTGGCCACAGCCCTTTTCATTGGGATGGGCTTTATGTATCTTCTATAATTGAAACTTTGCAGCCATAAGTGGAGGCCAAGGCAGGCCAAGGCTGTGGGGGCTTGGCTTCCTCCTTGGCCAGGGGCAACTCAAGCCTCCTACTCTCTCCATGGCTGCAGCCATCTTGGTTGGGTTAATAGCATACTTGCTCCTGATTGACTGGTGGGCATGGCTTGTGGGTGTAGCGGAGTGATGGTTAATTTGCATATTACTCTTTCATTAGATAGGAAGTTTCTTTGAAAATACCTAAAGCTTTTATCAAAGAGGTAGTTTTTAAACTGAATATTAATAACCCAATAAAATGTTATGGTTCAATATATAATAATTGCCTGTATATAAACTCAAAAATATTATTTAGAGTGATTAATATACAATGCTGCATTATGCCTCTGGAAATGTTGATGCATAACTTTTAGTTCTAATATCATTATGTACTAGAAAGAACATGTTCATTTGCTCGAATTACTAAGATGCACTTAATAAAATGTAATGTAATAATACTTATAATGTAATATATTCATTGAATTAATTTTAAAAGTCTTCCACTCTCCTTAATGTGGATAACATTCATAGCTTATAAAGTGTTGTGATAAAGAATTGACAATGCTATTGTTTTTTACACTTTGAGAGGATCCTGCAGCCTTCATATCATCTACATACCAACCTCGGGTTTATCAAGGGCAAACAAAAGATAATTAACATCAGAAACAGGCAAATGTGGGAGCTACTGACTGAGGATTCTTATTTAATGCAAGACTTCTGAAAACCATAAAATAAAATAAATATAGAGAAGCCTGTCTCTAAAAAAAATTTTTTTTCAGTTTTCTCTTCTTCACGTAAATCATTTCCCCCCACTTCAGTTCGTAGAGGTAACTTATCTGACAACATGGTCTGAAATTGGTGTGGTCATCATGTGCTAGCAAAACAGAGCTAGCAAAAGTAATTTTGTAAGGAGTGAATTTCAAGTTATATATTTTATAATTGTAGTTTTCTTATGATCATGGATCTATTTATAATGTGTATACAAGAAAGAGAAGTAAATGACTGCCATAGTAACTTTTATCGTATTTTTACATTTACTAACTGGAGTACAATAAAATGGAATTTTATACAGTTAGACTATTTTAATTTTAGTTGCAGTTTATATAACATTATATAGAGATATTATAATATGTTAAGTGATGGTTCTAATTCATAAAAGTCTTATATTTAATCATATGAAAATATATTAGAGGCAGAGACTGTGATGTTAACTTTGATTCTATCACTATCTGACTGCTTCATTGAAATTATTCATATATTCCCTACGAAGGGCTCTTTAACTTCCATAAATTGCCATTATCAGTGTGATTCACACATTTTCACTTAACAATACAACATGGGGCAATCATTAAATGTTTTAAAACCAGAACTTCTAAAGTTATGCTTATAATTATAAAATTATGTCCAAAATAAATAAAATGACAGTTCATAGTAAATTCATCTGTTAAGGACTTTTTTAAATGGCAGGCTTCTCTGATAAAGTATCATGTTGTTAACAATTTTAACTGAAGTAAGTTAGTGGCATTCCTCAGAGTTTACAATCATGAAAGAATCATATTGGAACATGGCTGTTTATCATATGAATTTTTATATAGCATGGATACAATCACAGTTTAGGTCTTCTGGAAATAGTTACTCATTGTGGAGCTCTGATGTAATACAGTTGCTAGTTCATTTTCCAAACACCACCATTAAGTGGACATTCCATAAAACCTCTCCATTGGCAACATGATTAAGTATACTTTATTTCCTTTTAAGTTTTTTCTTGTTTAATATTAATACCAAATATCTGCACAACTTTCAAAAGGGGTCAAAGAGATTATATGTCATATTTGTTTTATTTCAAATCTCCCTAGAACCCAAGTTAATTGTGCTATATGATTACATTTTAAAATATCAAGTCATTGTCTATAAAAGAATACACAGTTAAAATAAATCTCTCTTATACAACATAACCATTTAAAAGAAACACTTTTTTTTAATGATCTCCAACTTCTTTCCAACAGCTTCTCTCCTCCCTGTACATTTTTTTCTTTTGTTATGCCTTCTACTTACTCAACACATCTTCCTACACATTTTATTCAATAACCACAACAAAGCCACCTAATGTCCTGGAACTCCCAGATTAATATGTGTAAAACATCATTTCCCTCCACTTTTACCTCAGTCTAACCAGTCATGTAAGCCAAGAATCTAGAAGTCATCTCAGACTTCTCTTTATTCCTTTTTTTAATCAAACAAATAGTCCTACTATTCTATTTTGAAAACACCCTTTATTTCCATTGCAGCTTATTTAGTAGATGCTACCATTATTTCTCACTTCTAATGCCTTTGATCTCCAATTAAAAACCCTCCCAATTAATCCTCTTAATCAGGGGTCTGCCAATTTTTCTATAAAGGGCTTGGTAGTAAATATTTTAGGCTATGCATTTATATAGTCTTTGTTGCAACTACTCAACTCTGTAGTTGCAGCTGGAAAGCAGCCATTGATAACAATAAAAAAATGGATGTGGCAGTTCCTATAAAACTTTATTTACCAAAAAGAGAAGCAGCAGATGGATTTGGAAGGTGGGCTGTATTTTCCTTACCCCTGCTCCAAATTGCTCCCAGAGTAAAATTTTAAACAATGAACAAGATCCTATTGCTAGCTTATTTACTCACTGCTTTTCTTCATGTGCAGAGGGAAAAAAAAATGCAACCACTTTAGCATGATATAAAAGAATCTCATTATATTGTTTTTACTTTTCACTGATACTCCCCACCTTGCACCCACCCACTCTATACCTATCAATTTGTAGTTGCCCAAAATATTATTTGCCTTCTTTACTTTGTGTGTTTGCACAAGCTATGTTCACTATGTGGGATAAAGAAATCCCCTTTATTATCTTGCTGCTGCTTTTTTACTCATTAGAACAGGACCATGTTTTATTCATCTTTGTTTCCTTGGTGCCTGGTCCAATGCCTGCAAATAGTTTGTTGAGTGACTAATTGATTGAATAAATACATACAAATATGATTTCATAAAGTATATGGCTTTTTAAGGGCAATATAAAAAAATCTTTACTCGAGGATATGTTCTTTATCAATTTTTAGAGAGAGAAACATTGATGTGAGAGAGAAATAGCAATCAGTTGCTTCCCATATGTGTCTGGACCTGGGATCCAACCTGCAACCTATGTATGTGCCCTGACCTGGAATGGAACCCACAACCTTTTGGTATATGGGATGATGCTCCAACAAATTGAGCCACCTGGCCAGGGATTAAGAGTTATTTTTATTTTAGCCACTCAGATGATTTAATATTTTCTTCTCTACTATGTAGCCAGGAACAATAGTTTATGTATTAAGTTTTGGCATGCTCACTTCATTAAAAAAATAGAGATGCTTTTCTCCCATTAATATAGAATGACCTACACTTAATATTTAGTGTTGTGCTTATGTGACTAAGATTACAAAAATGGATGATAAAAAATTGAGGAAAGGGAAGCAAGAGAGCCATTTTACAAGCTGTCAAGCCATGAGTTTTGGTGTCATGTTTACTCCTCTGAATAAATATGGTGTGTGTGTGTGAGTGTGTAAATATAAATGTATCTGTGTATTCTGAACACATTTATCATTTATGCTTTATAGGTTTCCCAATAACTAATTAGAAAATGTAAACTTAAAGCTAAAACAGTGCATTAATTGACCTTCCTTTGAAGAAAAATATGTTATTTCCAGATAATTAGTGTCATGGGTCCATCATTATAAAGTGAAGTTATAGAATTCTAGATGTGAGAAAGTGCCAGGTAATATATAATTTTGAGCAACACTCAATAGCTGAAAGATTATCCTGGGCATATTGCAAATACTCCAACCCTTGTGTTAACTGAATTTGTTCTAAACTGTTTTTCTAATTAAAAAAAACAGCATAGTGATTCTTTTGCCTATAATTGTAGATAATGTTAGTTCACAATTTAGTGAATAGGATCTACAATATGAAGTCTTCATTAAAGGACAAGGGATTTTATTGTCAGAAAATCCCTTCACACTTGAGCAAAATATAAAAGTATACTATTGTTAATTAATATGCTACTTCAAACAACTTAATTTCTTCTCAGTAATTTATGTTTTCTTAAACCATTGTTATAGGTAGATCTATTAATAATTTTAATGACTCTAGCTATGGAGCTCAGGCAGATTGACTCTTGTTGACTAGAACAGTTTATTTAAGATAAATAATCACTGATTCCATTGCGTGATCATGTGTCTGCTTGTATCAAATAAATTGAGTTATTCTTTTAATTGCACATTGCTAAACATTAGTTAAAGTCAAGGAACATAACTGGTTAAATAATTCTATTAAAATGACTCATAATTATACTGATTTGACTGAATTAAAATATTTAACTAAAACTAAAGCTACAGTCTTCTTGATTGACCTGAAAAAAAATTCAGCCAGGTTAGATTTTCATTCAGTACACATCATATTGTGGCTGTTAAAGATGGTCACAAGTCTTTGCCACACTCCTATGGAGCAGAGGTATCTACTTTCTCTCTTCTGGAATCTGGGCTGCTCTTTGACTGCTTTGATCTAGAGACTATGTTGGAAGTGATGCTATGCCATTTCTTGGAAAGCCTAAGAAACAGGCAGTTCCATCTTGGTTTCTTGAAGCCTTGGACTGTCATGTAAGAAATTAAACTCTATGTAAGAAGCCCATGATGCAAAACCTATGTGAGAGGCAGTGGGACTACATGGCCCAGTGGAACTCAGCCCTCCAGACATGCTTACCAGGATATTAGGGTGGTAAATGAAGCTATGGGGGTCCTTCCAGACCAGACAGGCCATTAGCAGAATACCACCTGGTGACCTCAGTTGCTGCCAATGGAGCACAAGAATTGCTGTGTTGAGACCTATCAAAACTTGTGACCCACACATTCAGGGGATATGATAAAATAGTGTTTTGGATTAACATATTACAAAACAATAGATAACAAAACAAGTATTTAAGCATCCTAAATATACAAATCATAATTTTTAAGTATTGAATGTTATTAGAGGATTTAATAGTATGAAATTATGTTTAGCTAGGCAAATCCATACTAATAAAAGGCAATATGTTAATTAGACCGGGTTGACAAGACATCTTCTGGACAAAGCCACGATGGTGGGGGACTGAGGCAGAGGTGATTAGGGGCAATCAGGCCAGCACGGGGGAGCAAGAAGGAGCGATCAGGCCAGCAGGGGAGGGCAGTTAGGGGCAATCAGGCAGGCAGGCAGGTGAGCAGTTAGGAGCCAGTGGTCCTAGATTGCGAGAGGGATGTCTGACTGCTGGTTTAGGCCCAATCCCTCAGAGATGTCCTAAACCAGCAATCAGATATCCCCTGAGGGGTCCTGGATTGGAGAGGGTGCAGGCTGGGCTGAGGGACAACCCCACCCCCTGGTGCACAAATTTCGTGCACCCGCCCTCTAGTCATATAATAAATAGGTTTATCTTAATCCAAAACAATCTTTTTTATCTATTTTAAGAAATAAAAAAATGTGGATAAATAATAATTATTAGCATAATAATTATTTTAAGGATTTTTTTTTTTTTACTCAGAATGGGAATGTTTCCTAAAAATTAATTTAATGTGTTTTATTTAGTTAAAGCTTTATCGTGTTAAGCATTCGGTATACAGTATTTGCCCAGCAAAATGAGCAAACCAATACTAGAAACCAAATTTTCAGAATTTATATTCATGTCTATTTTAACTGCATCTACTTTGTGTCTGGGATCAGTCAGCCTATATATGAAGCTTTTTTGCCAATACCTTGTATAAAGTATGAAGCATCTCTCAGGAGATGCATCAAAGAGTTTTCTCAATGAATCAAATTCACTAGAATCTTCCTAATAGTGATAAGAATTCTCTGCTTAATCAGAGGACACAATATATTATTAACATATAGGATTATTCCAAGACTATAATTTTTAAAGATTTTGACATAGTAAAATAATCTTTGTAAACAAGGTATCTACATTTTATTTCTATGTTTACTGAATGCAAATTGCTTAATGTGAGAAATAGGGCCTAATTTTCTCCACTAATCTTTAAAATTATATTCTCTGTGCTATATTTATATGCATAAAGATCTGATGACAAGTGAATTAGTCAACTACTGTAACATGTTGTTGTGTTATAAATGCATATCACCATCCCATTTTCTTCTTAGATTCTTTTCATTTTTTTCCTTAAAAATGTATCCTAATATCCCTAATTATTCCCACTGTACCAATTCTAGAAATTACATTTTTACTCATTGCTCACTTTCCTTAAATATCAGGAAAAAAATCATATCTACCTCTGAGCACTACCTCAGCATTCTCTATCAAGGGAGATACTATAAACCTTCTTCATTAATTACTGCCACCTTTTCTTTTAATTGTTTTGAATTTTTGAACATTTCTTTAATTTGCCTTCTCAAATTTGGATACCTTAAATTAAACATGCTATTCAGAGAGTTTGTTCATTGTAGTCTTTTCTATACTCTTACAATATTAATCACAAGATTATTGACCTCTTTTAAGGTTTTCATTTTCAATCACATTCCAGTTAAGATGTATTCAAAAAGATTTAAATATCATACCCCAAGTACAAGCCTACATATATTAACTCTCAGAATATTAAATCTTACAGCATGCTAAAACATCAGTCAAGTGAATGTTTTTGTGACAAAGAATGGGAAAGATTTTTTAGAAAGCTGAGTAATACCTGAAGTTTTCTAAAATGAAAATTTATGAATCGCTGAACAAAGGATTACATGATAGGCTATTGGCCTCTCTTAATCCTAGAGAAGTTACTTTTTTATTTAAATACTAGAGGCCCGATGCACGAAATTTATGCAAGGGGCTCGGCCCATTGCAGCCCTGGTTGCCTCGTGGCCCCAGCTGCCTTGCGGCTCCGTGGCCCCGCCCACTGGTTGTTCTGGAAGGTCATGCTGCCATCCAGTCTAATTAGCATATTAGCTCTTTATTATATAGGATTTCCATAAAGGCTGACTACCTTAGGAGCAATTGCTTGTGTATGTTACCAGAGAACATACACAACTTAAATGAATTAAACATAACTCTTTCTTGTGTATATAAATGTATGTGTGTATAATGTTTATAATTTTTCTCCCCTCAGGGTGATAAAAAACCCAATAGTGGTTCTAACTCTAAATAATATTACAAAAAGGAACAAATACAAAGCAATTTTCTAGCTGGTAACGAAGGCAAAAAAAAAATACTTTTAGCCATTTATAAAATTTTGTATCAGTACACATTGTCATTTTGTCACTATAAAACTACTCCTTTAGCCCAGCTGTTATGGCTCAGCGGTTGAGCATTGACCTATGAACCAAGAGGTCATGGTTCGATTCTCAGTCAGGGCACATTTTAGGGACGTGGGCTCAATCCCCAGAGTGGGGTGTGCAGGAGGCAGTTGGTCAATGCTTCTCTCTCATCATTGATGTTTCTCTCTCTCTCTCCCCTCCCTTCTCTCTGAAATTAATAAAAATTTAAAAAGCTACTCCTTTAATTTTAAGAATTCAAAATTTTAAGAAGAATTTTAAGAATGCTATTAAATATTTGGAAGATATTGAGAAGGTAGACAGAATCTAACTAGTAGCAGGCAGAATTGATGAACAGTCCATTTTTTAGAAAAATAATGTTTCAAAATATTCTGCCTATATCAGTGTTTTCTTGACGAAACATATTTTGGGACCATTTTGCATTTCTGTTCACTTGTGTTTTTTTTTTTTTTCTTTTTCTTGAAATGCCTTCTTTTGAGGGAGGTATTCATTTTGATAAGTAGTCACTATTATCAAGATCAAAACTACCGAAGTGCCATCAGCAGGCATGGCTCAATGGTTGAGCGATGACCTATGAACCAGGAGGTCAAGGTTTGATTCCCAGTCAGGGTTGCGGGCTTGATCCCCATTGTGAGGTATTCAGGAGGCAGCTGATCAATGCTTCTCTCTCATAATTGATGTTTCAATCTCTCTCTCCCTCTCCCTTCCTCTCTGAAATCAACAAAAAAATATTTTTTAAAAACTAGAGAACAAGAAATTAGAAAATAATTTTTATAAAACTATGAAGATATTCTACAAAAACCCCAAAGCAGCATTTATTAGACCATGAGCCAATTATTTAGGTAGAAAGAAAATACCTTTTCCTTTGAGTCACTAAATTTCATAGATGATTGTGGACCTACATGAAGAAGTAAAGTGGCCCTTAGTGAACTAGAAGTCCTGTTTGTTTAGTCTTGGCTTTCCTCAAACTTATCAGTAGTTGTATTGACCAGCATTAAAATATATTCTGATTATGTAATCAAAAGAATGAGGAAATATGAAGAACAACTTATAGGGAATCAATTTGGGGGGAGGATCATAATTTTATAAGAACAAGACTTAGTACTTATTAAGTATCATTAACTGATTAAGCATTGTTAATTATGTTCTGTGTATTATCTCATTTAATCATCATAATAACCCTAATTATCATCATTTTCATTTTATAGGTAAGAAACTGAAACACTGAGTGGTTAAGTATCGTTCCACTAATGGTAGAGCTGGTAATTGTAATTGTGTGGTCTGAGTTCAGTTCACTTTAATTACTTCAGTGATTTTCAAACTTAAAAGTGTCTGAGAATCACTTGAAGGGCATTTTAGAAAACAGATTTATTGGCTCCACCCCCAGGATTTTAATTCAGTATGTCTGGAGAGAAAACCAAAACTTTATATTTCTAACAAGTCCCAGGGCAAGGGAGTGTGGATGGAAAAAAATGAGAAAAAGTTTCGCAGAGGAGCGTTCTTGAGTTGTCTCAAAGTGTAAGTGTGAATTGAAGTGAACAGTGTTACATGTTCTAGTGAACAGGGTATATGCCAAGTTGGAGAGATGAGAAAGGGCACACTGAATACTGGAAATTATTATGAATCAGGTTGATTACATGTCTGGTTAGAGCAAATGGGTAGGAGGCTGAGTAAAAAGAAGATTAACATGAATATGTAAAAAATGTATTAAAGCATGAGGGCTTTCTGGACTTTGCATTAGAGGTCAGTGAGAGGTTTGATTGAAGCTAGAGATAGAAACAATGCTGCTTCCTGGGACAGTAACTCTGTCAAATGAACTGTGAACAGTGATAATCCAGAAGTTTTTGTTGTTGTTGTTGTTTGTTTTGTTTTGTTTTGTTTTGGGGAACAGTTTAAAGCACAGGACCTTAGAGGCAAGGAGGCCAGTCCAGGCAAGAAAGGATGTGAGCATGATCTAAGAAAATGGCTAGGGGATTAAAACGAAAAATGTAGATAAATAAGTCACATCTGAACAGTGCCTTTTTAAGTGTTTATGAATTTGGACTCAATACTTGGAAGAAACCTATGGATCAGGAACTATTATTTTCTCAATTATAAAGATGGTACAATGCACAAGAAAAAACTAGGTAATTACCCAAGGTCACATTGCTTGTTAGTGGTAGAGCCAGGCTTTGAACCCAGGCATTCTGGCTTGAGTCCATCTTCATAACCAGGCCTGGTGATAGACTGGATGTGGAAAACAAGCGGGGAGGGAGTGTTCAGAATCCTTTCTATATCTAGCACATAGTTAGGCCAGTGATTATGTCACAATACCCAGTGGTTATAGCCTGGTCAGCTAATTCATTCAAGTGTGATGTGGTGGAATTAATATGAGACCCTACCTTCATTTCAGCAGGATTTATTATTACTCTTGAAGGCTGGAGTAAACACAGGGCCTAGCAGAGGGTGAGGGGCATCTATCTCCTCTGGTGCCATCATGCCGCTGGCCCGGGGACAGCACATCTTCCTCTGGCTTAGCATGCTAAGGTTATAGTTCTGACAACTGCTATTAGGTTAATGTGGGACCCAGCTCTGCTTCATTTCAGTCCACATTTACCAATGGCATGTCATTTAAGACATTGTGTTAGCTGCTAAGGATGCAGACATGAAATAAATATAGTCCTAGCTTGGAAAAGTCAACTCTGTATGTGTACATTTCATTTTAATGTGGTACTGTGATAGCCAATCTTTGAACCCAAGCATTCTGCCTTGAATCCACCTTTATAACCAGGCTGGGCGATGGGCTGGATATAGAAAATAAGGTGAGAAAAGCTGGTAGGAATACTTCCATACCTAGCACATATGCATAGAGTGCTACTGAAAATTAACAAGGGAAGGGTGACTCCATACAGCCACCAAACTTATCACTTCCCTGACAAATGCTTACAGCTCCTTTCTGTCTTTCACAGTGAATAAGAATAAAATACACTTTACTACAAATATGTAGAGTGAAAGAGAAGGAAAGGGAGGACTCTTTGTAGCGTCTTCTCTAGCCTGATGGACTTGCGATATCAACTTGGGGTCGCAAGCTCTTCCCTCGTCAATGAAATAGATCAATGTGGTAGGAACAATATTAAGGCATATCCAAAACTGAATTCTATTCATTAAAAACACATACCCCCTTCACAAAATTTAAGATGAAGGTAAAACTTTCTAGTCCTAGTCATCTTACCATTTGAAAAGGAAATGCCTCTATTTATTCAAGCTGGCTAAGCATGATTACAGGGGAGACACAAAACAGCCCCCACCCCCTTAAAAAGTTCTTTAAACTTTCTTTTAGATACTCAGTTTACATAGCTCAAAAGTTCAGAGGGAATTTTTAGGAATATAACAGAAAACATAGCATATCCATGTATGAGTTTCATCAGATAAGAAGCCACAGAAGGCAAGCTTGCACAATATTTGCTAACAAATGTCTGAAAATAATTTTGTGACTGTAATGATAGGAAAATGATTAAATGTTTTATTTTTATTTTTAATGGACAATGGTTAGATATAGTCTTCAACACAATGACTAAGTGAAAAATGATGCCACTGTTGAAAATATCAAGCTTTTCAAAGCAACTTTCCCATCTTTAATAGCTAAAAGGAGTTAGAAAACTTTCACACTCTTGTATATACCCTGAAACCATAAGCCCTTAGCAATTTGTAGAATTCCATAGATCAGAAGAACAGTGAGAATTAAAATCAAAATTAAAGTACTTTAGAAATAAAATTATTTATTTATAATGTTATTGAACAAACTGCTTTATGATCTCAGTGATTGTATAGACTTTGCATTTTAATAGATTGAATGATTTAAAATTAAACCTTGGATATTGGAATATATTTGAGAAGTAAATGAAACCTGCCTTATTTTCATGAGTATTATTACTTTTTTAGATAAGCCATGTAAAATAATAGCAATCAGTACTATGCAGTATTATATTAAAAGTTATACATGATTCATGTAAACACCCAAGAAATTTCTCTTTTTGAATTCAAACAATTCAAATTTCAACTCTATAGCTAGATAATTTGAAATTTCTCTGTAGAAACATAAGAAATTAGATAAAGCAAACTTTATGACAGCTAATATCATATAACATTTCCTTTCATGAATGAAGTTACTAATGAAGAATAAGGGGAGGGGTTGGGGGTGGGAAACAAACTCCAGGATTAAGCTCCAATGACAGTGAATATGTCATTAGAGAATCAGTTAAAACAGTTTCCTCTTCTATTCAATATTTTCAAAAATATTTCCCAATTTATTCCTTAACGGAACAAGGAGCGTCTCCATCCCCCCCCCCACCCCCGAGGGAAAATATAAGTCGCAAATGAGCCCTCGCAGCCTGAGGAATACAGTTGTGTAGTTAGAGAGGGTTCCCAGCAGCGAATGCACCTGGCCGACAATTCTGAGGGCTATCGAATTTGGATCTTTAGGTTTTCAAGGCAAGAAGCTCCCAGCACTGTCAGTGCAGAGCATTCCCATGAAGCACTTGGGGTGGTGGGGGCGCGCTCCCCGGGCGCTTGTTCTCCCTCCTGGCTCCAAAGAGGACTGCTTTCGCTCGGACCCGGGCTCGCACCCCTGCGCCTGTCTAGAGGCGTCTCCCCTGACCTCGCTACCCTTCAACCCCAGCCCAAACCCACACACACTGATATCCCAACCTGTCCCCAGTCTCCTCCCCACCCCTTCCCTGTGGGATTCGGCCTCGCTCCCCTTCTCGCCGACGGGGACGCGGGGTCCACGGTTCTCAGCCTGCTCCAAGCCGCGGGTCCCAGAAACAAGTTAACTTGGCCGCGGGAGCTTTTCTCGGGATCTCCAGGAAGAGACTCCCCACCCCTCCGGTCTCGGCTCCCTTTTGCCAAGTGCGAGTCCGGGACTTGGCGTTAAAAATCAAGCCAAGGATCAAACTGCCCCCTGAAACCTTGAGGCCCCTCAACTCCACACCAAAGCCCCAACTCCTGCAGTGCGCCCCTCGCGTCACCTCTGGGCGGCTGGCTCTAGTCTTGAAGTGGAGGCCAACCCCAGCCCCGTCGAGGAGTTTGCATGATAAATTAATTAATTGGCATTTAAAAGATTTGCAAACACACTCAAAGCTCCTTATGGACTTTCTCCATTTCAGACCTCTCTGTCCCTCTCCCCCTGCGTCTCCGGCTTCTCCTTTCTCTTTCCCTCGCTGACCCCGCTCCAGACACTATTTATTGGGAACAAAATCCCGTAGAAGTGTAATACAAACACAGACACACACCCAGCCCCGCTGCTCTTTTAGTGTCTGTGACCTTGAAGCCATGATGAGCCGGGGAGACGCTGCAAATGTACAGGCTCCACCGGATGAGGGACTTTGATGCTGGGGGGAGCTCGGGGGTCAAGAGCAGAAAGGGGGAATAAATGGTAAAATCACTGTCTCTAGACTCCTCAGATAAAATGGAAACAAGCACTTGGCATTTTCAGTACTGACAACCTGGCTTGTTTGTTCACTCTAATGAGCACTCTGGCTCCATTAATGAGCAGACTGAATCCATTATCATCATCATTTCAAAAGGCAGCGCGCCACTAAATAGCTTCCCATATTAGGAGGCATTGCCCTTGTTGTTCCATTTGATCAGCAGTGGCAGCAGGGAGCCCGCTGCTCTCCCACATTTTTTTTTTCTTTTTTCTTTTTTTTCCCAGCTGGGAAATTAGCAAGTGAAAATTAGTAACCCATCTCTCCCCCCCCGCCCCGCCCCCACAAAAATAAAAGCCATGATCTAGTATGGTATCGAGGTGAGGGGAATTTGAGAGAGGGAAGGGTGATTTGGAAGGGGATAAATGGAAGAAACCCTTTGGGATCAGCAAGATTTTTATTTATTTTTTTAAATAGATAAACAGGAGTGTGTGGAGAAAGGAAGATTCGTGTTCTTTTTTTTTTACCCCCCTTTTTTCTATCAGCACCTTTCTTGAGACATCAAAGAGCCAATTAACTTTGTTGCAAATTGGGTGGCAGTGCTTACACTGGAAGGCTGTTGAGGGCAGCAAAGGCTCACAATGAAGCTTCTCTGCGCGTGACAGGGCTCCCTCGCCTCTCTTTTCCCCTTTTCCTCTTTTCTCTTCTCCTTCTCTCTTTCCCCTCTTTCATTCTCTGCTCTTTTCACTCCTTCCTTCCTTCCTTCCTTCCTTCCTTCCTTCCTTCCTTCCTTCCTTCCTTCCTTCCTTCCTTCCTTCCTTCCTTCCTTCCTTCCTCCCTCCCTCCCTCCCTCCCTCCCTGCTTCTTTTCCCCTCTCTCCTTTCTGCGCTCTCCTGCTCTTTTCCTTTCTACTGCAATTCCTGGATGTGTGTCATTCTCCAGACCTTCATTCTGTTCAAGGATTTTAATTAGGCCTTGACTCCACATCACCTTGTGCGCCTTTGTGGGTTGGTGAATGAACAAGATTGGCGAATCCCGCTTCCTACAGTACTAGGCAGCCTCGCAAGGAATATTCTTTCAGCAGCGGACACGCCACTTCACTACAATCTGTCTTTTCACTCCCATCCTTTGCCTTTTGTGCCTTTTGAAATTATTAAAATGTTAACATGCCTGCAGAGCCTTTGATATTTAAGACAAAAGAGGACGCATTGCAGGCAAGCAAAGCATTCAACAAACTGAAAATGGAGAAGAAAATCAAACCGTCCTTTCTTCCTTTGCTATGCCAAGCCTTTCTACTTCTGGAAATCACTTCCCTTTATTTTACTTTAAACACATTTAAGACATGTTTGCATTGCAAGATTCAAAGGAATAAATTTAATTACTGGCACATACAAATGCACATCTATATAAAGTGTAGACTGCTTATTTAGAAAGAAGAACAAAGAACACTGCTTGCATTTGCATTTCTATTAATTTGTCAGCAATTGATTCTTGTAGTTGTTATCTAGTTGCCCTCACTGGGGGGGCGGGGGATGTCCTTTCTATAGATTTGTGTGACTGCAGGATCAGGTTGACCCCAAGTGCCAGAGGGGCAAGCATTTCCCCCTTTCTTTCTCAAAGTTACCCCCTTACCCACCAAGAGTCAGATCTCAGCACCTTGTATGTTTAATTCATTTCAGAAAAACAAGATAGCAATTTGCAGATGCAAAGCCTCAGAAATCCCTGATTACAGAATCTCCACCTCCTTGCTTTTCTCCTTTCTGGTGAGCATAACATACTACCTCCTACTCCTTCCTGATGCCCAAGGGATGGAGAGTTCTCCCAAGCTTTCCCAAGGTGCCTAAGCGATCATGGTGCTTACAGCTTCACAGAGATTATTCTTTAGGAAAGCATATCATTTCATATAATAAGCATGTATAGCAAGCTATCATATTTCTGTTATGATTTAAATGAAATAATGGTATGCTAGTACTTCACACTTATAACATGTCAAATACAAGTGTGTATACACAGGGATGTATTATACATAATAACAGCCCAAGTGCTATTTATCAGTTTTAAATTCTAGGTTTATTTTAATAGAAAATAAAAAGCAACACTTAAAAAACACCTGTCTTAAAGACAGTACATAAGCTTATTTGCATCTCTGGAGAAGTTTGTGGCAACAGGAAGCAGGTTTCCCTATTTGGCACAGTATGCAAAGTAGGATTGGCTGGATCAATTAGAGAATTATCTATTTATGAACTGTCTGGTTTCAATAAAAAGAGCTGGTAACAATTATGAATTGTTGTCTTGACAACTAGGAAGAACTGATTGGATCACTTTATCATTAAGGTTGCTGATGATTTCAAATAGGAAAAGCAAAAACTACCAGAAAACATTAATGAACTTAGGTTAGTGGAGAGAAAAGAGAAAAAAGGTGTGTGTGTGTCCCCATCTATTTTAGGGGCATTTATGTATGTGGATGTAATTTTGTGTATAAGGATGCTTGAATGTAGGAGTTCTAGCAAAAAGAGTCTTCACCTAAAAGGAGCATGCGGATTTCTTGGCAAAATGCCAGAGTTGCTATTGTAAATTTCCTAGTAGGTTTCAATGTCAACCTAAACTCATATTTGAACCTGGAATCAGGGCAAAAGCATTATCGCTCTGTCACTTTGTTGCCAGAAGTGGAATTTTTTGTTAATATTTTACTGTTACATCTGACAGGATTTCACATTTTCTGAAGCCCGCCTTTAGTACATTGAACTGCAAGACAGAGAAATTAATACCCTGAGTGACTGTATTTTAATTAAGCAATTTCATGCAAATTACAAATTTTAGATTGCCAAATAATATATTGCACAAAAATTGTAGGCTGGCTGATCTGATATGCATGGAGTATTACTCTTTCAGGCACTGTGCATACATGCGAAAATGAACAAAAATGCTAATTTCCAATCTACTATGCAAACGGTGAAAGATGCCTATTTAGATACATAGGCTTTTCTTAGAAAGAGTAAACAGTTCTTTAATTTAATATAGCTGACACTTGAAGATGTGTTTTTTTCTTTTACAGAGATAATTTTTACATTGAACAAGCAAATGAGAATTCAAGTAGAAAGCATCTTGTTAATGGCGACTAATAAAAACTAATATTGCATGCAGTATAATGATATTGAACCTTGTAACTGGTACATAAAGCAAGATCATTCCTATTGTGACTTTGTCAATGAACATCAAATATACTTGCATGTTAATACATAGTTTGCAACAGAACAAAGTATTAACCCTTTCACCAAAAGACAAAGCTTCCCTGTGGGATTTTATCTTAAACTGAAAATATAAAGAAACAGCATGTTTTCTTTTAATTCAACACTAAAAATTTTAGCTAATTTTTAGCTTCTCTAATAGACATATAAGGCAAGAAAAATCAGGAAACTCCTTGTTAAAGATGTAAAAACTTATAGAATATACATGCTTTCCAACATTCAGAGCTTCAAGACCTAGGCTGTATAAATGGACTTTAATAAAAGAATCTCTTGTTTCTGTCTTAATATTTTTATATGGGAACACAAGGAGAGGGAAGATATTATGCTTCTCTTTTACACATAGCTCCTTGTAGTGTTCTCCATATGTGCCTCATCTCTTGTAAAGATATATTTTTATTCATAAAAACATAGTTTGATACTCCACGAATAAAGAGCAATATACTGTTGCCAAAGCAAACCTTCCATCTAGGACTGGGAAAAAGTTCAGCAAATAATTCCAAGAGATCAGTAACAAAGCTTACAGGATGATTTCTTAGTTTTTGGAAATGCATACACATGCATGTTGGGGTTCATCTAGGAAATATATTAATTTTAGTATTTACCCAAAAGAATCTTCTAAATAATTGCTACTCCAAAGAGTTTACTATCTCCTTCGGTTTCTTGTTTCTTTTCCCAGACATATATCCTAAAAACTGGGATAAAAATAATAAAATAATGTATTTAATAACCCTATTTGTTTTTGGAGTAAAATCACTATTTCTGGTTTTATCCACATAGGGCTTCAGAATCTTACTTCATAATCAGGGAGAGTCTATTTTGACAAGATCAATCTCTTGCTATGTCTGTGGTGGTTTTGTAACTTGGGCCTTTATAAATGTTATGTTTATGTAAGTTTCATATGAATGAATGATCCCTAACCACTAAATTAGCACGATATGGATTTGAATTTATAGTTAATTTATGTACACTACATTAGTTGAACCATGTTCCTGAAATAATACTAGTACTAATGCTCTCCTTACTAGAAAATGGGTTACATCTTTCAGCTTGTTCTTATGTACGTATTATGTACATATGCTGCACACCAGTTGAGCTATGTTCATGAAATAATTACTAACGTTCTCCTACCTAAAGAATTCATGACAATTTTCGGCTTTGTCTTTGGCCATGTACACACCTAAAGGGCAGGGAATGTGGTCAGACACATCTAAATTACTAGAACTGAGGCTGGGGATGGGTCACATGCTACTTGTTGCAAAGGTGATGCTGCAGGTTACACACACATGAACAGTTGTTTTTAACCTTTCATTTGAAATAACAGATGCACTGGAAAGTTGTTAAAAAATATTTAGGAAGGTCAGGTGTAGCCTATTACCCCTCCCCGCAATGTTAGCATCTTGTCTAATTGCAGTACAATATCAACCCCATGAAAATGACATTGGTACAACCCTAGAGTTTATTGAGATTTCACCAGTCATGCATATGCTCATTTCTGTGTGTGTGTTCAGTCCTAATCAATTTTATCACATGTGTAATTTTGTGTAACTACCACCATAACAAAAATGTAGAACTGTTCTGTCACCATAGGTTCACTTTATGCAACTCTTTGTGCCTTTTATCACTCCCTGAAACTTCTTATCCTCTCATGTCTGCACCCCTCAAACTCTGATCTCTGATAACTACTAATCTGCTTTCCATCTCTATAATTACATTACTTCAAGAATATTATGTAAACATAATCCCAGAGAATGTCACCATTTGAGATTGCCTTTTTTCACTCAGCATAATTCTCTAGAGATTCACCCAGGTTGTCTCATCTATATGTATCATTAGTTTGTTTCTTTTTATTCCATGATGTGGATACACCAAAGTTGTTTAACCTCATACTCAGTGAAGGACATTTGAAATTTTCTCAGTTTTTGAAGTGTTATAAACATTTCTGCACATATTTTTTGCCAGCACATGAGTTTTAATTTTTATAGGATAAATGCCTAAGAATTTTGCTTATATGGTAAAGACACTTTAAGTTATATAAAAATCACCAAACTATTTTCCAGAATGACTGTATCACTAACATTCCCACCAGCAACTAATTGACATTTATTTTTAAAAGTTTACATGTACATACCTATTTTAGGTTACTTGATGTCATCTGTTCACTTAAAATACAATATATAGTTTCCTTTAAAAAATAAAAATGAGCAGGCTAAGAATAATACAAACAATATTACAGTTTTAGATTTTTTTTTGATATGACAAAACAATGCAGGTGGTCCAGGTAGAAAGGAAGTTTGGGAAACTGGAATAGTGGTATAAATATTAGGTAGCTTTGATTTCAAGTCATGTCCCATCACTAACTAACTCTGATTCAATTTCTTGGGCATTATTTTACTTATGTTAATAACCACATAGTTATTAAATAGTAACTAATAACAATATGGTTGAGAGAATAACTGAGAAAATACATGTAAAATACTTAGCTAATGCCCAGGCCATTGTAAATCTCTTAGCTATTGCTACAAAGAGAGTCACTGTTCAGGCTAAGTAGACATGAGGTCATAGTAGGCATAGATTATAGAATGATCATAATATGTGCATGGAACTAAAAAGAAAAGTTTAGTAGTGCTAAAATATAAACCTGAGAGGGAATATCCTGCTTAGTATATAGAAATTAACAAACAAGAGTAAGCTTATCCATGGTATGGAAATACCCCCTCCTATTTATTCTTCACAAATAATTATGCATACGTTCATATTCACAAATAATTATGTATTGGTTCATAGAATAGATCTAAAGGAAGTATTTAAAATCACAAAATGAAACCTAACCCTTTATGATGTGAAGTTTGTTATTCCATTTTTGTTTCATTAGTTTTCAACACTAGTCTCCCCTATTGACTCCAAAAACTCAAAAGCAGACTTTTGGGACAATTGAGAGAAGGGGACTGGACTAATAGGAACCTAGGCTTCATGAAGGCATCTTACCACTTCACTAATGATGTCACTCCAGCAAATTACTTAATCTCTAACCCGTTAATATTCTCTTATGTAAAACTAGAGGCCCAGTGCATGAAAATTCGTGCACTCGAAGGGGTCCCTCAGCTCGGCCTGTGCCCTCTCACAGTCGGAATCCCTCAGGGGATGTTCTACTGATGGCTTAGGCCCACTCCCCTGGGGCAGCGGGCCTAAGCTGCAGTCTGGCCTCCCTCTGTGGGAGGTTACCAGGCGGGCCGATCAGAGGACCACGCTGCCCCCATGACCCTGCTGCTGCTGCTGCCATTGCCACCACCGGTGGCCTCCCTTTGTGGGAGGTGACAGGGTGGCCAATCAGGGGATGGTGCCCCCCCCCCCATCACCTCTTGGCCACTACTGGTCGCTGCCGCTTCCCCACCCCCATCGCCATCCGTGCCTTGGCTGGCCTGGCGCTGCCTGCCAACTGGTCATTCCGCTGTTCAGTCGATTTGCATATAACGCTTTTATTATATAGGATAGACAACAATATCTTCCTGAGGATTAAGTGAGATAGTATGTTTAAGATTCTTGACACACAGAACACACTAAATTGTAGCTATTTTTATTTTGGTGAGTTAAAAATGTTTCTTCATACTTTGTGATAAAATCAAACAAGTTAGTAGAACTGAACTTGTTGATCTCAACTGAAGCCACTTTTTGCGGACATTCCAAAATGGAGTTTATTAAGAGTGTTTAGATGAATATGTTTGAGGTTGTGGGGGGCTAGGGAGGGTCCTGTGTGCCTGCTTGTATAATTTTTTGTTCATTTCAAACACTCAATACTCGCTCATTCACTCACTCATTCAATAAATAATAACAATAGCTTAAAACCTAATGAGTGAGATCCTCAACATGTCGTAGTTCACCAAGTGTTCTACTCAGCTATGGATGCTTTCTATGGACTCATTGGAGCTACTTTCTTGTTACTGAAGGGAGCATTCAGCAGTTGTGGTTGGACACACAATGAAAGAGAAGGCTACAGGATAAAAGACTCATACTTATCCTGCAGCCTTCTCAGACTTATTCATGGAGAGACTTGGGAAAATATTTTCGTTAGTTTTCCTACTCATACCCCTCAAAGAGATAGGAAAGATTGATGATAGTGGTACTTTTTTGGCCCATCATGTTGGTCATAAAGAATCTCAGCCTGCCATTTCAATTTTGAGAGACTTTATAATTGTGCTAGGAAAGATACTTAAAGGAAGCTCGGTAGGGTAATGACAGCTCTTTTAACCCTCTTAAAAGTATATATCCCTCCTCCATGTAATTGGTGGGAAATTTAGTGACCACATAGTAGAATTGGAAAAGAAAAATGATCTAAAAAATAAACAGAGATCATCATCAGGAATATTTAAGAAGGAATATTAGAAGTCGTCAGAGAATATTTGGCTTTGTAGCATTCAACAACTTATTTAAGACAGTAATTATGGTTTAAATACTATGCACTATAGGTTTAATAGAGAATAACTTTGTAATTGGAATATTACCATATATTTCTTACTACATGATTAAACAACAGCATTCAGAAAAGACTTAAAATTTTACAGTAAAACTCTCTAAAATGTACCTTGGCATTATTAAAACACTGAGTTTTTATTTTATTTTAAAGATTTAACTGGATGATGCACTAGAGTGAATGCTTTTTATGATTTTTAAAATGAATTTTTGCAACATTAGCTTTTATAATGTGAGGCATAATTAGGACAATGAAAACAGAAAGTGTTATATATCCCACCAGGTTATAGTGCTTACTGTCCTTCTTTTGATCCCCTTGTTCCCCTACCGTCCCACTTTTTGTTTTGCTTTTCATTGTCCACATATTAATTGGGGTGGGGGGATCTTTCTAAATAGATCATTTTTATTTATATAGAGTCAACATTCAAAAACATATCCCTTCTCTTCCCAATAAAACTGAACCGCTTTGTTTTCATCTATAATTTAAATTGGACTCATATAGGATTATTATTTCTACTAGAAGAGGATTAATTTCTTAGAAAGCTTTGTTTTAAATCAAATTTTGGAAAGTATACTTTATAGAATTAGAATGCTGTACTTGGAGACAGAAAAACAATGTTTTAGCCTCAACTGTGCCACTTAAAATGTGTGCAGACATGGGCAAATCCCTCACTTGTGTTGACACCCAGTCCCCTCCTCTGTAAAATGAGTATGATAATCTTGATCACTTAGCCTGGTTGCCATGAGGATTAAATGAGAAAGTGGAAACAAAACTGATTTTAAAACTATGCATTTTTATAAAACTATAAATGTTTATATTTGTGTAAAAATTATTTATTTTAACCTCAAAATTAATCTTGAAAGAATTGATCTCTATTGACTTATGTTTATATAAATTGTAAACATAAAATTTTAATATAAACGTACAATTGATATTTTTCAAAAACACATTACTTTCAAAAGCCAATACTCCAGATTGTGAGAAAAAAATTATAGTCTATTCTTCATTGTTTAAGTAAGATTATGACAATTTTTATAAACATATAAAATATATTTTTATGAAGTATAAAATACTGGGTTATGTAGGCATTTAATAGAATAACATTTGTTGACCTTTATTATATGAAAATATATTGTGCATTCAAGCTTTCTCTTCAAATAATTAAGAATATCAAAAGTTATAATGAATATTTTTAAATTTTTAGAGGACTGAGTATAATATTATTTATCCAAATGCCATTCATGAGTAAAGGAAACAAAATACATTATCCAATATTCAAGTAATTAGTAAATATTACATCCAAGCTTAATTACGATTGAATGCAAAAAGTTAAATGGTTAAATGAAATAGAAAATTTAGCAAATCTAAAAATGAGAATATTAGTGATGTAAACAATTTTGAACATAAACAAAAATTGAATATATAGATTGTCTAAGTAGTTGTTTCTATTTAGAGACAACATCAAATTTATGGTAAAATGACACTTGAAATAGAAGTTATAAAATAAAAATAAATATTAATAATAAACAATATAACCTCTAATAATATTAGTAAAGACCTGATGATCTGACTGTGGAAGAAGTAAAAGCTTACTAAATTTTACATCTTACATAAAAAGGATTTCAAAGTTATTTGAATCAAATACAGTAAAATTATTTTTCAAATTAGAGGAAAATCTAAAAATAAAGAAAATACTTCTTGAGACAAAAGAAAAAATAAAAATACACTCAACTATATATAATTTATACTTTGAAACAAGAGCACCAAATATTCAAAGTTAAAGTAGATAAAACCATTCATTAATTATATTTAAATATATTTCAAAATACAAATAAAAAATAAGAGTAACTAAAGTAATGGTTGAAGTACATCATAGTAAGTAGAAAAATAAAATAGGAATCCAAGATTGTGACATAACAGGTGGAGACTAGCTGAATAGCAGTTTCATAATAAAAGATTTGTAGAAGAAGCTGCATCAAGACTAGTAGGAAGGGTAGAAATGCAAAAAGAACTGGTCCTGCTCCCATATACGGCAGCTGAGATGCTCAGCTGTGGAGGTTCCCCCTCAGAAGCATAGAGTCTAAACCCATGCCAGACTCTCCAGCACAGAGTACTAGGGCCAGGAAGCGGTGCCCACATAACATCCAACTGTGAAAAGCAGTTTCTGTCCAGAAATCGGCTAGAGACACAGGCACCCTCATAAAGGGCCAATGCATAAAACTTCATTCACAGCCACTCATCGTGAGCTCCTGGAGGAAGTGTGGAGCAAGAACAGAGTGGACTAAAGTTGCATCCGGAGGGTCTAGCATTTGTAGCTCTTAGAATAGAGCTGAGGGAACAGCCAACCAGATCCCTGTGCTGAGTAATTCTCACACACCATAAACACCATCTTTTTTGAGTAGAGCACTCCCCTATCTGTAGTATCAAACTGGAGAAAAACAATAGTTCTTCCTTCTGGACTCCATTTCATTCCACCCTGCAGAGCTTGAGCTTTGCTGAGGAGTCTGCTGCCTTGGCCAGAGTACAGAGGTTTGGACCGACTCAGGGGAAGTCAGTGACTGAGCTATGTGGCTTTGAGATGGGGGCCATACCTCACCCCACCCCCCACTTTCCCATGAACCTGACTAGATATTCCCTCTCATGGGAGATCTGTTAGAAACACCCTCCAGGCTTCTAACAGACCCACCCTCCTGGTTCTGGAGACCCCATCCCACCTGACTTGTAGTGGCTCCAACCTGCCAAGGTGGTACAAAATCTAAGACAGACAACTGTGTGGCTCTAGGGCAAGGGCCACACACTCCACTTTTCCTGAAGCCTTGCCAGCACTACCTCTCATGGACAACCTCTTGCCTCTACTTGACAACTCACAGTAAACCTACCTCATGAAACTCAAGTACTGCCAGAGGCTCTTTTAGTGACTGAACCTAACAGGCAGTTGGTGGGCAGTGGCAAGGGAGGCAGATATTGGGTGCATTGGGATTTTTGCTGACTTGTCCCTGGGCCTGGTGCTGGTAAAAACGAGCCTTGATGCACAGCATGATCCTTTGCATATGCACCTATGCCCAGCAAAGGGAGACACATCTGTGGATTACCTGTAGCTCCAAACAGGTTGCCAATGACCAGTCACAGGTAGTGGCTGATATTGGCCTCCACCAGAGTCCCTCTCAAAAGACTGAGAACCAACACACACAGTGGCTGGTTTCGGATAACATCAGAACAAGATCCCGTAAGCTTTACATATCCAAAGGGAACTCAGCAGTCACCAATCCCTGCTGAGGCAAATTCTGCTTTGTATGGTCAACACCTGTACAGCAGCTCTCAAAATGTGGTCAGGGTTGAGCCTTACAGACAGCCAATCCTGAGGGTCAATCCTAGGCACAAAGAGGTCAAAAGCAGTCAAAAGTCAATTACAACTGGAAGGCATACCTAACCTACACAAGGAGCATTCCCTGGAGCACCCAGCTCAGGTGATTACGAAGACTGCACCACAGGACAACTCATCTATAAGGCAATCCCATGAAGACTGGGAGTTATATCAAATCTATTTAATACACAGAAACAAACACAAAAAGGGAGCCAAAACGGGAAGAAAAAGAATCAGGTGTAACAAATTAAAGAATAGGTATAATCTCCAGAAAAAGAGCTAAATGGCAAGCAATTTATCAGATATAGCTTGAAGTAATGGTTATAAGGATGCTCAACAGCATGAAAAAAACATAAACCATAAAAAAGCAGGATTCAGAAATGAAGAATACAATCCTATATAATAAAGAGGTAATATTCAAATTGACCATCACTCCACACACAAGATGGCTGTCCCCAAGATGCCCACCACAAGATGGCAAGCAGGGGAGGGCAGTTGTGGGAGATCAGACCAGCAGGGGAGGGCAGTTGGGAGGGACAAGGCCTGCAAGGGAGGGCAGTTGAAGGGACCAGGCCAGCAGGGGAGGGCAGATGGGGGTGACCAGGCATGCAGGGGAGGACAGCTGGGGGGGACCCAAGCCTGTAGGGGAGGGCAGTTAGGGGTGACCAGGCTGGCAAGGGAGGGAAGTTAGGGGTGACCGGGCCAGCAGGGGAGGGCAGTTAGGGGTGACCAGGCCTGCAGGGAGAGACAGTTGGGAGCAATCGGGCTGGCAGGAGAGTGGTTAGAGGGTGATCAGGCTGGCAGGCAGAAGCAGTTAGGGGCAATCAGGAAGGCAGGCAGGAGAGGGATTGGGAGCCAGCAGTCCTGGAATGTGAGAGGGATGCCCAAATGCCCATTTAAGCCTGATCTTAAATGGGCAGTCGGACATCTCTTGAGGGGTCCCAGATTGGAGAGGGTTCAGGCTGGGCTCAGGGACACACACCCCATGCACGAATTTCATGCACTGGGCCTCTAGTATTTGAAATAAGAGCACACTGGAGCCTGGCTAGCATGGCTCAGTGGTTGAGTGATGACCTATGAACCAGGATGTCATGGTTCAATTCCAGATCATGGCACATGCCCAGGTTGCGGGCTCAATCCCCTGTGTGGGGCATACAGGAGGCAGCCCATCAATGATTCATTTTCATTATTTATGTTTCTCTCTCTCTTCCTTTCCCTTCCTCTCTGAAATCAATATATATATATATATAAAAGAGTACACTGGAAGGAATAAATGCTAGGTTGTATCAGCAATTTGGAAGACAAAGTATAAAAGAACACTCAATCAGAGCAGGGGAAAAAAAAGAGAAGATAATTTAAGAGAACTTTGGGACAACATGATGTGTAACAACATCAGCATCATAGGGGTACCAGATAGAGAAAAGACATGGCAAGGAATTGAAAACCAATTTGAAGAAATAATGAACAAAAATTTCCTTGAATTGATAAAAGAAAAAAAGAAAGACACACAAGTCTAGGAAGTTCAGAGAGTCCCAAATAAGATGAACCTAAAAAGGCACACACCAAGATACACTATGATTAAATGTCAACTGTTAAAGACAAAAAGAGAATCATAAAAGCTGCAAGAAAAGGACAGTTATCTACAAGGGAGCTCCCATAAGACTGTCAGCTGATTTCTCAACATAAATATTTCAGGACAGAAAGGATTGGCATGAAATATTGAAAGCGATGGAAAGCAAGGACCTACAACTAAGACTGCTTTACTCAGACAGGCTATCATTGAAAATGAAAGATAAATGAACAGGAAAAATCTAAAGACATTTATTACCACCATACCAGCATTATAAGAAATGTTAAAGAACCTGCTTGAAGAAAAAGGAGAAAGAGAAGGTGGAGGAGAAGGCAGAGAAAGAGGAGGAGGAAGATGAGGAGGAGGAGGAGGAGAAGAAAAAGAAGAAGAAATGGAGGAACTTAAATCCTTTCATGGCCTTTTTTTTTTTTTTTAAATTGCTGCCAACCATTCAAAGAATTAGTTTGTAAGTTTGTTTGGGATAATTGTAAAATATGCTGTTGTAAAATATCTAAAATTATAATGACATTGTAGAATAATATCATGTAAGGATATTCTTTGCCCTAGGCCCTGGCAATTCCATTTCAAACTGGCTGTCAATTTCTTTTTGTAGCTTTATATAAACTTTGTCAGGGAGGCAAAAACACAAATTACTTACTTTAGTTCAAGAGGCCAAATATATTGACTTTCAATTACAATCCTTATGACTTTTGAAGGAAACTTCTCTTTGTTTCCTTCCAAAATAATTTTCAGTCTACAGAGAGTTTCATTTAAAAATTTTTGTCACATGAGACAATTTCTCTTAATGCCCCGCCCCCTTGTTGTCTGTGTCCATTGATTAGGTTCATATGCATGCATACAAGTCCCTTGGTTGATCTCTCCACCTTACCCCCACCCTCCCCTACCTTACCTGAGGTATGATGTTCTGATCGACGTTTCTCAGCCTCTGGATCTGTTCTTGTTCATCAATCTATGCCATTCATTATAATCCACAAATGAGCGAGATCATATGATATTTATCTTTCTCTGCCTGACTTATTTCACTCAACATAATATTCTCCATCTCCATCCATATTGTTGCAAATGGTAGGAACTCCTTCTTTTTTACCGCAGCGTAGTATTCCATTGTATAGATATACCACAGTTTTTTAATCCATTCATCTGCTGATGGGCATTTAGGTTGATTCCAAATCTTGGCTATGGTGAATTGTGCTGCTATGAACATAGGGGTGCATATTTCCTTTCTGATGCGTGTTTCTAGATTCTTGGGATATATTCCTAGAAGTGGGATCACTGGGTCAAATGGGAGTTCCATTTTTAGTTTTTTGAGAAAGCTCCATACTGTTCTCCACAGTGGCTGCACCAGTCTGCATTCCCACCAGCAGTGCAAAAGAGTTCCTTTTTCTCCGCATCCTTGCCAACACTTGTTGTTTGTTGATTTGTTGATAAAAGCCATTCTGACAGGTGTGAGATGGTACCTCATTGTTGTTTTGATTTGCATCTCTCTGATGATTAGTGACTGTGAGCAGGTTTTCATATGTCTCTTAGCCTGCCTTCTGTCTTCTTTCGAAAAGTGTCTATTTAGATCAGTTGCCCATTTTTTTGATTGGGTTGTTTATCTTTTTTTTGTTAAGTTGTATGAGTTCTCTGTATATGCTGGAGATTAAACCCTTATCGTTGATATCATTGGCAGTTAAAAGAATAAAATTAAATGTAAAGGCTTAAATGCTCTAATCAATGGCATAGGGCAGCTGAATGAAAAAAAAAAAACAAGACCATATAAATGCTGTCTACAATAGACTCACATCAGAATGAAAGATATCCTAAAAGTAAAGGGTTAGAGAAAGATATTTTATGCAAATAAACAGGGGAAAAAGCTGAGGTATCAATACTTATATCTGACAAAATAGTATTTAAAACAGAGGCTAGCCCTAACCAGTTTGGCTCAGTGGATAGAGCATCAGCCTGCGGATTGAAAGGTCCCAGGTTCGATTCTGGTCAAGGGCATGTACCTTGGTTGTGGGCACATCCCCAGTGAGAGGAGTGCAGGAGGCAGCTGATCGATGTTTCTCTCTCATCGATGTTTCTAACTATCTCTCTCCCTTCCTCTTTGTGAAAAATCAATAAAACATATTAAAAAAACACACACACACACACAAAAAACAAAGACCAAGGAGACTACATAATAATAAAGGGAGGAATACAGCAAGAGTATATAACCCTTATAAACATTTATGCATCTAACATCGAAGCATATAAATATGTAAAGCAAATCTTGATAACATAAAGGGAGAGATTTACAGTAATAAAGTCATAGTAGGGGATTTAACACTCCTGACATCAATGGATAGACCTTCAAGACATAAAATAAACAAGAAAATAATGGGCTTAAATGACACCCTAGATCAGATGGATTTAATTGATATCTTTGGAGCATTTAACCCCAAAGCAATAGAATATATAATCAATTGTACATGGGACATTCTCTAGGAAAGATCACATATTAGGACACAAAACAAGTCTCAATAAATTTAAGAAGATTGAAATCATGTCAAGCATCTCCTCTGATAAGTATGGTATGAAAATAGAAATCAATCACAAGAAAAAAACTGAAAAACACAAAAATATATGGAGGCTAATTAGCATGTTACTAAACAATAAAAGGGTTAATAATGAGATCAGGAAGAAATCAAAAAATACATTGAAACAAATGAAAATGAGAACACAACAACCCAAAATCTGTAGGACACAGTGAAAGCAGTCCTAATAGAGAAATGCATACCATTACAGGCTTATCTCAAGAAATAAGAAACATTTTCAACTAAACAATCTACCTTTACACTTAAAAGAACTTAGAAAAGAACAACAAACAAAACCCAAAATCAGTAACATGAAGGAAATAATAAAGGTCAGAGCAGAAGTGAAATATCATCTTAAAAAATAATACAAGATATCAATAAAACCAACAGCTGGTTCTTTGAAAGAGTAAAGAAGTTAACAAACCTTTAATCAGACTCATCAAGAAAGCGAGAAGATCAAAATAAATAAAATGAGAAACAAAAGTGGAACAGTAACATCTGACACCCCAGAAATACAAAAGATTGTGAGAAAATATTATAAACAATGATATGCCAAAAGTATGTACAATTTAGAAGAAATAGAGAAATTCCTAGAAATATATAATTCCCTAAAACTGAATTAGGAAGTATAAGAGAATGTGAATAGACTACAAATAGTGAAATTGAAGAAGTAATTTAAAAAATGACTTTGAACAAATTAATTCTTGGACTGGAAGCTTCACAGGTGAATTTTACCAAACATTCAAAGAGGACAAACAGGAAAGGGATGTCCACTTTCACCACTCTTATTCAGCATAGACTGGAAGTCCTAGCCACAGCAATCAGACAAGAAGAAATAAAAAGCATCCAAATTGGAAAGGAAGAAATAAAACTGTCATTATTTGCAGAAGACATGATACTGTATATAGAGAACCATAATTACTCCACTGATAAACCGCTAGAATTGATAAATGAATTCAATAAAGTAGCAGGAAACAAAATGAATATTTAGAAATTAGTTGCATTTTCATACACCAACTAGAGGCCTGGTGCACAAAATTTGTGCATGGGGGTGAGGCGTTCCCTCAGCCAGGCCTGCACTCTCTCGCAATCCAGGATCCTATGGGGGATGTCTGGCATTTGGACATTCCTCTCACAATCCAGAACTGCTGGCTCCTAACAGCTTTCCGGCCTGCCTGCCTGATCACCCCTAACCACTCTGCCTGCCTGTCTGATTACCCCTAACTGCTTGCCTGCCTGCCTGATCTCCCCTAACTGCCTCTGCCACTGTAGCTTCATCCAGAAGGATGTCCAGGAGGTCCTTTGGTTGTCCAGTCTAATTAGCATATTAGGCTTTTATTATTACAAATCATGAACTCTCAGAAATGGAAACTAAGAAAACAATCTCATTTATAATTGCTTCAAAGAATAAAAATAAATAGGAATAAATTTAACCAAGGATGTAAAAAACCTGTACTCAGAAAATTATAAGACACAGAAGAAAGAAATTGAAGAAGAAGCAAATAAGTGGAAGCATATTCTGTTTTTTATGGATAGGAAGGATTAACATCACTAAAATGTCTATATTACGTATTAGATTTCTTGTTCATTTATTTATAACAAGAAATCTAATGAACAAAATAAGCTGATGAATAAAATAGAATCAGAGGCATGGAAACATGAAACATACTGAATCTCAGAGGAAAGGCGGGAGGGGAGGTGGGAAGAGAGTAACCAAAGATTTTATTTGCATACTAGAGGCCTGGTACACAAAATTCGTGCATGGGTACAGCCCCTAGGCATGGCTGGTGATTAGGGCCGATTGGGGCCTTCTGGCTGCCCACCGGAGCCTCCCTTTGTTCTGCGCTGCCCCATGGTGGTCAGTGCATGTCATAGCAAGTGATTGAACTTCTGGTCTCCTGGTTGAACTCCCGAGGAGATACTGAGATACTTTGCATATTAGCCATATGTAGATGGTAGATGATAGATAGATAGATGATAGATAGATAGATAGATAGATAGATAGATAGATAGATAGATAGATAGATATGCATTACCTACACAAACAATAGGGTGGTGAAGGCCTGGGGTAGGGCGGGAACTGGGTGGTGGGAGCAATGGGGGAGGTGGAAGTGGGACATCTATAATGCTCTCAACAATAAATATTTTAAAAAATAAAAAATAAAATGCCTATACTACCCAAAGCAATTTATAGATTCATTGCAATCATATCAAGATACCAGTGGCATATTTCACACAATTAGAACAAATGTTGCAAAGTTTATAATGAATAACAAAAGACCTTGAATAGCAATAACAATCTTGAGAAAAAAGAACAAAGTTGGAGAAAATATGCTACCTGGTATCAAACTATACTAAAAGGTCATAGTAATCAAAACAGCATGGTAGTGGTATAAAAATAGACATAGATAAATAAAACAGAATAGAAAGCCCATAAATAAACCCACAATTTTTGGTCAATTATTAGCTGACAAAGGAAGAAAGAACATACAGTGGAATAAAGACAGCCTATTCAATAAATGGTGCTGAGAAAACTGGACAGATAACTTTAAAGCAAATAAAACTAGACCAGCTACTTAGACCACACACAAGAATAAACTCAAAATGGATTAAAGACTTAAATGTTAGACTTAAAAATCCTGGAGGGAAACATAAGTAATAAAACCTTGGACATTTCTAATGGCGATATTCTTTCTGATACATCAATTTGGGCTAAAGAAACAAAAGAAAAAATAAACAAATGGGACTACATCATACTAAAAACTTTTTGCACAGCAAAGGAAAATGTCGATAAAATAAAGACAACCCACTGAATGAGAGAACACATTTACCACTGATACATCTGATAAGGGATTAATAGCCAAAATTTATAAAAAACATATTAAACTTAACTTGAGTAATACAAATAATTCAATTAAATAATGGGCAAGGGCTTCTCCAAATGGATCTGAAAATGGTCAATAGACCTAGAAAAGATGCTCAACCACATTAATCATCAGACAAATGCAAATTAAAACCACAATGAGATATCATCTTACACATGTAAGAATGACTATCATCAATAATTCAACAAACAAAAAGTGATGGAGAAGATGTGGAGAAAACAGAACCCTTGTGCACTGCTGGTAGGAATGCAGACTGATGCAGCCACTGTGGAAAACAGTATAAAGTTTCCTCAAAATATAAAAACAGAACTGATTTTGATCCAGTGATTGCATTTCTTGGAATATATCCGAAGAAGTGCCAAACACTAATTTAAAAGAATAACGCACTCCATGTTCACTGCAGCATTCTTTCAAATAGCCAAGATTTGGTAGCACCCCAAATGTCCATCAGTAGATGAGTGGATAAAATATTTGTGGTACATTTACACAAAGGAATACTACTCAGCCATAAAACATAAGGATATATTACCTTTTGCAACAGCATGGATGGTCCCCAAGAACATTATCCTATCTAATAAAAGAGTATATGTAAATTGACTGTACCGCTGCTACACCCACAAGCCATATCCACCAGCCAATCAGGAGTGAGTATTCAAATTAATCCAACCAAGATGCCTGTGGCCACTGAGTGAGCAGGAGGCTTGGGTTTCCCCAGTAATGGGGGAAGCCAAGCTTTCTGCAGACCCTGGCCAGCCTAGGCCTCCACTCAAGGCTACAAAGTTTCAATTATAGAATATAAATCCCAACAAAAATGGCTGTGACCATGGAGCTGGAGAGAGCAGGAGGCTTGAGTTGCCCCTGGCGATAGAGGAAGCCAAGCTTTCCACATGCCCTGGCCTGCCATGGCCTCCTCTCAAGGCTACAAAGTTTCAATTACAGAAGATAAATCCCCAATACCAGGGCTTCCACTTGGGTCACTGGGTGCGTGACCAGCCTGCAAACCACCACAGGCCCCTCACCCAGGCCGCCCCATGCCCCAAGGGAACCCCACCCTGATCTGGGACACCCTTCAGGGGAAACCAGCTGGACCCCACCCATGCACTAGGCCTCTATCCTATCTAATAAAAGAGTAATATGCAAATTGACCATCACTCCAACACACAAGATGGCTGCCCCCATGTGGACACAGGATGGCCGCCACAAGATGGCCAGCAGGGGATGGCAGTTGGGAGGGACCAGGCCTGCAAGGGAGGGCAGTTGGGAGCGATCAAGCCTGCAGGGGAGGCAGTTAGGAGTGACTAGGCTGGCAGAGGAGGGAAGTTGGGGGCAACTGGGCCTGCAGGGAAGGGCAGTTGGGGAGGACCAGGCCTGCAGGGGAGGGCAGTTAGGGGTGACCAGGCCTGCAGGGAGGGCAGTTGGTGGAAATTGGGCTGGCAGGGGAGCAGTTAGACGTCTATCAGGCTGGCAGGCAGAAGTGGTTAGGGGCAATCAGGAAGGCAGGCAGGTGAGCAGTCAGGAGCCAGTAGTCCTGGATTGTGTGAGGGATGTCCGATTGCCCGTTTAGACCCGATCCTACCAGGCAGTCAGACATCCCTCGAGGGGTCCCGGATTGGAGAGGGTGCAGGTGTTATGCCCAGATTTTGTGATCCCCAAAGACCACCAGGAAGCCGAGTCCGATGCAATAGCAAAGAGCCTTTATTAGCCGGCTGGGCGACTGCTCTGCCATTCTCCACTCAGGGAGTCCAGAGAGCAGCTGACCCTACCCTTTATTCAGGACCACTTTTTAAGCACATTAACCACATCCTGTTCTTGCAGAGCAAGTAACCCTAGACAAAACAGTTTTTCCCAAGCAACGTCAGAGTCATGCCATTGACGACCATGTTATTCACAGGGTCATCCTGTTCTTCAGAAAGCTGACAGTGTTCTATGAAAGAAGGCCTACATGCTGGGAAGGGGCCATGAGACCGTATCTCAAGGCCTGGCCTGGTGTCAGCACTGACAGCTCTATCTGGGGCATAGTCCACGGCCTCAGTAGTGCTCAAAAATTCCCACTCACCAACATTCCCCACTGGTTTTATGTACTTGAGTCAAATCATTGACTCTTTTGGGTCATTGTTGGTGAGGGAGTTATATTGACCCATGGGGAATTCTCTGCTGAATAAAGTCAGTGGGCCTGTTTATAAGATAAAGTCCTAGAATGAGGGCCAGGACCAATCCCCAGAGGGTCCGAAAAGTCCTGGACTCTATTTTGCCTGGGCTGTCTTAAGCCAAGTGTGATGAAGCCACGTCGTGATCACATTGACCTTGACTGCCGTGGAGGTGGTCCTTTCCAGGTAGGAGTCAATCCTTGTGTGGCAAATTTCTTTATCCAAACAGTCACCAGGGTGGAAGGATGGACCGGATCAAACATGCTTCTGGACTGCTTTCTGGGTGGACCGTAAAGCCTGTAAGAACTTGAGTAAAGATTGGTTATGGATTTCAGCTTTTCTAGATTGGGTTTCCATGTAAGCTGGTGAGGTGGTTAGGTCAGGGTTTGGAAGAGTCACTAGAATCTGTAGTGGCCCCACTGATTTTAGGGCTTCATCTGCAGCCTCGTTCGCTCTTGCTTCTGGGGAGTCCCCTTGTCTTACATAGGTAGAGATGGAAAGACTTAATTACATCCGGTAGTTCTAGTTGGCCCATCATCCTTGCTCTGCTCATATCTGTCTAACTGCCTGTTATATTACCTCAAGGATCCTGGCTCTGAATTCTTTTAGGGAAAATGGACATCGGTGGGCTCTTCTAGCTACTTCCTGCTGAGGCGGGTCAGAAGTTTCTCTCAGAGCCAAGAGATCCTTGCTGTCTGTCAGAGGGACAATGAGGCCTGGGCACAGAAGGAGGTGGGCTTATGACCTGGTGGAGACAAACTGTAGATTTCTTTTCCTCTTCCTGGCTTACTGACCTGTATTATTTGATCAATTTCCTTACAACATTTCTCTTCTCCTTCTTTATAACATGCACACGACCTTTCTTAATTTTATACTTCTAAATTAGCCTTTAAACCTTCTTTCCATGTTCTTTAAAAATGCATAACCATGCCTCAGACCTTCTACTCAGTATTCCTTATTCTTTGAAACCTCAATCCTTTAAACAGCCAGAATTTCTATCCACTGTGTTCTGCCAGCATAGTTCAGATAAGAAACCAAGGACGCCAACAGAGTGGGTTGTACCCAGCAAAATCAACAAAAACCTATCTCTCCCTGCTGACATGACCCCCTTTTCTGCATTAACCATTTACTCTGTCCTTAGCAGGGGGCATAAGGCAAGAGGTCTGAGATCCTGTATAACCAGGCTTTTTACATTTAAGGAACAGCTGCTCTCCCTCCCAGATTTTCCTTCTTTACTCCAAGGCCCCAGAAGATCTCAACCTTCACCACTTCTGATATCTCCAATCATCTCCCTGTCCCCCAGCCTAGGGCTTCTCTATTTCAGCAGGCTAAGAGTGAATTCTACCGCTTCTACCTTTTCACATACCTGCTCTGGAGCAGTTTTCGGCTCTCTTCCTCCCCCCAAAAAAAAGACCTACTGTAAATATATCAGGAAGGGCAGGCAGGTCGCAGTTCTCAGGACCACATGATTTTCTGTTTGCTAGTAGGGCTGAAAAAGGCAGCCTACAAAGCAGTTAATTATGACTAATCTTTAATCTTTACAAATTAACCCTAGAATTACAAAGTTTAAACTAACACAGCAAAATTATAAATCAAGGAAAAGCAATTAAAAGTTCTCTACTGTCTTCCCTCTAAAGCAGGGAGGTGCACTGTCTTTAAACAAATTAAACAACAGAAAGAGATAACAAATACTAATTATGCCAAGACAGACAAACATCTATACTCACACTCTCTCAGTAGACTATCCCAAACTGGAGCTGAGCAGATAAGTCCACAGAATAAAACAGAGAAACACAAACACAGACAAACAAAGGCACCCAAGAACAGCCTTCCAACCCTGAGGAAGCAGAACCGAAAGCTGGATGACGGCCTCACACCTCATCCCTCCAGTGAGGGGATTCCACGTCCCTTGAGGATCGGAACGTCTTCTGAGTCCTTCGGCCCTTGGTCTACCAGTGCGTCCACCTAGACCGCGTCGGGCACTACCAGAAAGTGAGGGGATTCCACGTCCCTCCAGAAATGAGCTCACACAGAACACACAAACACAGAGACACAGAGACACCTACCGCAGTCAGTCAGGCTCTCCGGGTCAGGGGTCCCTTGGGGGTCTTGGGGATCCCGGAGGAGCCCCCAAATGTTATGCCCAGATTTCGTGATCCTCAAAGACCACCAGGGAGCAGAGTCCGATGCAATAGCAAAGAGCCTTTATTCGAGCTAGCCAGGTGACTGCTCTGCCAGTCTCCACGCAGGAAGTCTAGAGAGCAGCGCCCCCTACCCTTTATGCAGGACCACTTTTTAAGCACATTAACCACATCCTGTTCTTGCAGAGCAAGTAACCCTAGACAAAACAGTTTTTCCCAAGCAACGTCAGAGTCATGCCATTGACGACCATGTTATTCACAGGGTCATCCTGTTCTTCAGAAAGCTGACAGTGTTCTATGAAAGAAGGCCTACATGCTGGGAAGGGGCCATGAGACCGTATCTCAAGGCCTGGCCTGGTGTCAGCACTGACAACTCTATCTGGGGCATAGTCCACAGCCTCAGTAGTGCTCAAAAATTCCCACTCTCCAACACAGGCTGGGCTGAGGGGCACACAATCCCATGCATGAATTTCATGTACCGGGCCTCTAGTTTTAAGAATAATAAGCAATTCAAAGGAAGACAAGTACCATATTATTTCAATCACATGTGGAATCTAATGAACAAAGTAAGCTAACAAACAAAATTAAAAAAATAAAACAAAATATAGACTCAGAGATAGAGAACATACTGACAGCTATCAGTGGGGAGTAGTATTCAAGCTCTAGGTGAAAATGTGAAAGAATTAAGCAAAAACAAACAAACAAACAAAGCACACAAACTCATAACAGGCCACAGTATAGCAATTACCAGAGTGAATGGGGGTTGGGGGACAGTAGAAGAGGGTATAGGAAATAAATGATCATGGAAGGAGACTTTACTTGGAAAGGTGAACACACAATACACTATGCAAATGATGCATTAAGGGATTGTATAACTGAAACCTGTGTAATTTTATTATCCAATGTCATCCTAATAAATTCAATAAAAATAAAAAACAACAAAGTTCACCCCCCCAAAAATAAATAAATAAATAAATTGGTAGATACAATGCCAATGTCTGACAAAATATAATTTAAAGTGAAAACTATAGAAAGAATCAAAATGTCTTTTTTATATTGGATAAAATATACCATAATCTTTTAGGGAGTCCTATAATAGCTAAGAATGTTTATGTAACAAAAGTTGCCAAATAATGATATAAATAATAAACTATTTGAAATGGAAGAAGAAATAGAACATAAATATTAGTCATTGTTATTTATCACTATCATTCTAGGATAAATCAAGTAACAAAAGGAAAAATGCTATGCCCAATATACCAAATTCAATACCAGCATGCTGTTTACTCATATGTAAGGCATGCTGTTTACTCATATGTAAGGCAGATAAATCCATAGATTGATTTTATCCAACAAAAGGGAAACATGTTTAATATAAGAGAAAGAGGAGAGAGAGAGAAAAAAACAAAAACAAAGTATAGCCAATATGAGAAATGTTTAATGTTTTTGTTTCCAGATATTTGGAGTACTTGATTAACAGTTAAAAGGAGAGTCTAGCCCATCTGTCCTTCTAAGCAGTATTAAAGAAAAGCACTTTTGCTGTTTATGGATTCCCTAGAAGACCTCACAAGTTCACTATGGTGTCTTTTCGACAAGATGCCCCTAAGAAATATTGATCAGAATCCTTTTTAAAATATCTGTACCTTAGTTAGGTCAGAACTGCATCATCCCTCTGTTCATAATTCTGAAGTTATAATTATGATCTGTCAAGCTACCTGTGTATATAAAATGCATATAAAACCAATGAAAGAAATATCTCATATTGTTAAGACAGGTAGTCCTGGTTGTATACAGACACTGTGGTTAATAATGCTGAGGATATAATAGTGAACAGAACCTCACCTCTCTCCTCCAGGAGTTTAAAATTTTGAGGAAAGGTAAACAAGTAAACAGTTAATTACAACGTAGAGTGTCATGGTGCCAAGGAAGCTCCTTGGGACTTAATCTGCCTTGAGTTCCAAAGATAAGCAGCATATGAACTGAGTCCTGAAACCGAGGTGTCAGTCCTGTGGCAGTCCATGGCATGGCATATCTGAAAACTAGAAAACATTGAAGATAAATATATAAGTGGACCAGAGATCATATAGAGACTTGAAGGCCATGCTGAGAGGCTTACATTTTACCTTGAAGTCAATGGGATTCCAACAAATGGTTATAAACAAGAAAATATAAATACAAGTGATTTTTATTTTCTTTGTAAATGTTTCTTCATTTTTCCAAATAAAAAAATATATTATTTGTAAAATAGAAAAACTTAAAAATTATTTTTAAAAACAATAGTTGATTACAATCATTGAGCACCCATGTGCTTTTTAGATGTTGCTTCCATTCAGTCAGCAAAACCCAGAATAGTTTGCATTATCACCTAATTTAGAGACAAAGAAATTGATCCTGTGAGAGGACACCTGATTTGCCTGAGAATCCACTAATTCCATTATTTTGACTCAAATTATTGGCATGTACCCACTGACCACTCCTTTTTAACATTGTACTGAAAGTTCTTGCTAAAACAATGACAAGAAAATTATATAAAGGTATACAGATTGGGAAGGAAGAAATAAAACTGCCTTTGTTCACAGATAACATTATCTTCAAGGCAGACAATCTGAAAAATATCAGTAAAAATCTCCTGGAACTAATAGGTTATTATAACAAGGTTTCAAGATATAAGGTTAATATGCAAAAGTCACATTATTTTCTATATACTAGCAATGAACAAGGGGAATTTGCAATTATAAGCACAATGACATTTATATTAATACCTCCCCAAATAAAATACATTTAAATCTAATAAAATAGATATAAGATACAGGAAAATTACAAAACTCTGATTTCTGTGGTTCTCCATTTTGATTGAACATTGAAATCACTTCAGTAGCTTTGAAAAAATGCTTAAGTTTGAACTCCACCCAAAACCAATTAAGTAAGAATTTTAGAAGTAGTCAAGTTTAAGAACCACAGTGGGTATCAAATAACTAGAAAAATTAAACCTAGAATAAACATCCCAGCCTGTAACCCCTGTTTTTCACCAACCAATCCATCATTAATTAAGAGAGTAAGAAAAACATATATGAATGCCCAACTATTTAGAATACAATTTATTAAAAATAGTAAAGGAGAAATACTGACATATGAGGCATTATTTCATCCTTAAAGAATTTATAATGAAATTGAATGAGCAACTTAGAGATGGTAAATAACTGTCAAAAGTGCTCTATAACTTCAAGTTTTAGAATAACAATATGGGATGGGTGATCAAGAATTGCTTTAAGGAGAAATGTATACTTTGGTTATTCAGTAATTATTGTTTCTTACTTTAGGAGGATCCAGGTAGACAGGGATTGCAGATTAATAGGATCTAGTCAAGTTAGCTATCAAATATCTGGAAATACCATTATTATTGAAGCAATGTCCCCAATTCTAGAAATTGTGTTGTAAATGGGTAGATATGATGAAACAGTTGCAAACTATAAAGGTTGAATTTTTCATGAATAGAGTTTTATGTTGTTAATCAAATAAATATTATGGAAAATTTGATGAACTAATACACATAATTGTCATTATTCTCTCTAGTAATTAAGGCTACATAATAACCAGCCCATATAAATGTTAATAACTGCTATTACTTTCATACAATTAAAAACATTTGGTGTTTCTCTTTTTTTGTCTAGTTTATATACTTCACAGCATAGTGGCACAGAGACACAGCTTTGGGCCTAAGTGTGTAACCTTGAGCAAAGTAATTAATCTCCATCTCCTGTTGTCTCATCTATAAAAATGGGAAAGTAATACTATTTTTTAAGTAGTCATGGGGTTTGAACTAGATAATTCACAAAAAGCACTTAAAACAGCATCTGTCACAGAGTCTGTTTTCAACAAATGTTAGCTTTTATTATTACTCTTCTTTGAAATCATATATTAATTAGTAATCATCCTTAATACCCATAAACACAATAGAAACTAAAAAGTAGAAGGTTGTTTTATTTAAATTTTATTTCCAATAACTGAGGTTTTTAGTCTGTACAAGAAATAATCATATAAGCTATAACTTTTGGCAAGGTACTTATGCCTGCTGTACAATAGGAATCAGCATACATCATGATTCAGAAGAATGGTGTGAGGAATAAATAAGTATACAACGCACTTAAAACAATACCCAACACAAATTAAGCATTATGTGTTAGCTATTATTATTACGATGATTATTATTTTTATGATTCTGCTCCATTCATGATCTTTCATTTTGTTATTCCCATGGTTTCCCAGTCCCCTGAAGGATCCGTGAATCCCCTCTACCTATATTAATTTCCCTGGTTGCTTAAGGCAGCAGAAAATGACTACCAGCTTGTTAATAGCATTTTGACCGAAACTCATTTTTATAGAATGTCCTGGGAATTTACATTTTAAGTCTTTCATCACTAATATTCTCCTGTTGAAATATATTTTCTAAGTGTAGGTAACAAAGAGTCAAATCGCATCCTCACTGCCTCTGAATGGTGTGAGCATTGAGTGGTGCAGGAATAGAGGATTGTTTACTTGTACTTGGCTCCATCCTACGTGGAAGGATGGAGCCAAGGAAATGTTTATTTTCCATTGAGAATGGCTTTTAGTTCTTTGACACTTAAAATATGGAAAGGAAATAGCTGAAGGTGACAAAAATTAACTTGACTGGCTCCATAATTTTCCAGAGGTTGGCACTATTTATATTTCTCTTTATAGACAAATAGAGTTGTGGTAATGGTACTTCATATGTGGCCATGCATTTAGGTACTTTAGGAAAATTATAATGATGACAGAATTTTTTAGAAAATGTATCATCAAAATAGGTGTTTTTTGTGTTTTTTTTTAAAGCACTGAAAAGAACAAATTAAAACTCTTCTCAACATTTTAGTAGTAACAGTATCCTGATAACACTACACAGGTAAATTGTAATATTACATTCTCAAAATAATGTAGGCAGCATCTCTGCAGTAAATTTAAATCTAAATTGCATTATTAAAATATGATAGTGTTCTATTTTGTTTTACCTGCATTTGAGAATAGGTCCTTGTTGTCTAATGGAAGACAACAAAAAGAACAGACATAGTAGAAAAACAGCACACTAAGGATTTTTAAAAACCAGATAATTGAAGTATTTTTTTAAAGATAGCATTATGTTATTTCCAGAATGTTAAGAAAGGATTTTTTTTAAAAGAAATTACACTATACATTTTATTAGTTGACTGCTTAATGTCAGGACTGAGTTTTGTAAGTGAAGTATTAGAAAAGCAATGGATCAAAAATAGATTTCTTTTGATGCTTTTATACCTCATACTATGTTTGAATCCTCATTGCCTTTCTTTGTTTCTTTAATACCTTATCACTCTCCCCTATACAGAAAACATCTGCCTGCTTCATTATAAGGGAACTTAATATCATTTAATTAAAACACAAAGCTATAGTGCCATCTGTTATGAAATTGAATGTGATTTAAATAAAATAATAATGGAAATTATTAGATAGTTCATATATATTTCTGTTGTTAAAGGATAATATCTTTCTTGACTATTTCTTCAGTGTGACCACAGGTTTTATAATGTTAGGCATTGCTTTGAATGTAAAAAAAAGTTAGTATTTTAAAAGTTATAGTAAAGTGTTATTTTAGTGCTAGAAGGTAAAAAAAAGCAAAACAAAAACACAATAATATCAATGCCTTTAGATTTTTATATCTTAAAAAGATTATTTTAGACATAAGTTTGCAATGGTTTCAAAATATTCATCTAAAGTGCCTAATAAGATTAAAAATGCTTTTACTAATTAATTTATGTTTACAGATGTTGATAAAAATTCATGTAGTATAACTATATGAATTCATAGTAAAATAATACCATTGTATAAAAGTGATAATTATCAATTAATTGCTAGATACCCTACAGAAGTGAAGAAAGTATAATAATAATCATGGCATAGTTCAGATGCCATGAATTGTCATTTCCTTCTTTTTTCATATCCAATAGTAATTTTTATAAAATACATGGACAAGTGTAGAAATATGGATCATAAAATAAAAAAGTTGAAATAGGCACTGAGTTTAGAAGTAAATGTGAATGGAAATAAATATGTCCCTATCCATAATCACTTTAAATGTAAAAGTCTTAAATACTCCAATCAAAAGATAAGAATGACTATGAAAACAAGACTGATCTTCAAGAGACCCACCTCAGAATTAAAGATACATACAAACAGTAAATGGATAGAAAAACATATTTCATGTGGGTGGAATGGGAAAAAAATATTTCATCTGGGCAGAAAGCTGGGGTAGCAATACTTATATCTGACAAAATAGACTTTAAAACCAAGGCTTATAGAAAGAGACAAAAAAGGACATTTCTTCATCTCTTTCTATAAGCCTTGGTTATAAAGTATATAGTTATAGTAGGGTTTTTTAACACCCAAAATGAATAAGGAGAAGTTGGCCTTAAATTATACACAAGATCAAATGGATTTAACTGAAATTTTCAGAGCATTTCACCCCAAAGAAGCAGAATATACATTATTTTTAAGTGCCTATGCAAAGTTTTCTAGGATAGACCACATGTCAGGACACGACACAATTCTCAATAAATTTAAGATTGAAATCATATCAAGCATCTTCTCTGACCATAATGAAATGAAACTCAAAGTCAATCACAAGAAGAAAACTGAAAAATGCACAAAGACAGAGAGGCTAAATAACATGTTACTAAGCAATGACTGGGTTAACAATGAGATCAAGGAAGAAATCAAGATACATTGAAACAAATGAAAATGAGAATACAACAACCCCAAATCTGTGGGACACAGAGAAAGCAGTCCTACAAGGGAAATTAATTGCATGAAAGGGCTATATTAAGAAAAAAGAAAAGGCTCAAGTAAACAATTTAACTTAAAGGAATTTAAATAAAAAACATCAACAAAGCCAAGGTGAGTAGAAGTAAGGAAATAATAAAGTTCAGAGCAGAAATAGGTTAAATAGAGTCTAAAAAACAATACAAAAGATCAATAAAACCAAGACTTGCTTCTTTGAAAAGATAAATAAGACTGACAAACCTTTAACCAGACTTATCAAGAAAAAAAAAAGGAACAAAATAAAATCAGAAATGAAGGAGTAAAAGTAACAACTTGCACCAAAGAATTACAAAGGATTGTAAGAATTTATTATGAACAACTATATGAAAATAAATTAGACAATCTGGACGGAATGGATAAATTCCTAGAAACATCCAACCATCTAAAACTAAATCAAGGAGAATCAGAGAATCTGAATACGTGGATTACAACTAGTGAAATTAAAGCAGTAATAAGAAAACACAACAAACAAAAGCCCTGGACCAGATGGCTTTATAGGTGAATTTGACCAAACATTCAAAGAACTGACATCTATCCTTCTCAAAGTATTCGAAAAATTCAAGAGGAGGAAAGAATCCCAAGTTTATTTTGTGAGGTTGGCATTATCCGAATTCCAAACCAGATAAAGACATGACAAAGAAATAATATTATAGGTTAATATCCCTGGTGAACATAGATGCTAAAATTCTCAGAAAAAAAATTAGCAAACCAAATCCAACAATACATTGAAAAGATTATACACATTGATCAAGTGGGATATATTCTGGTAATGCAAAGTTGGAGTAATATCCACAAAACCATAAACTTGAAAATCACATAAACAAAATAAATTATAAAAATAACATGATCATCCCTGGCCCTATGGCTCAGTTCACTGAGTGTCATCTCATGCATCAAAAGGCCAGCAGTTTGACTTCCAGTCAGGATTGCTGGATTGCTGGCTCCATCCCAAGTATGCATGCATGAAGCAGCTGATCCATGTCTCTCTCTCAGATCAATGTTTCTCTCTCTCTCTTTCTCTATCTCTCTTTCTATCTCTCTATCTCTCTCTATATCTCTATCTCTATCTCTATCTCTGTCTCTATCTCTATCTCTATCTATCTCTATCATCTCTCTTTCTCCCTCACCCTTTCTCTCTCTTTAAAATAAATAAAAAACATATTAAAATTATCACATTAATAGATGTGGAAAAAGCATATGATAAAATCCAGCTCAGATTTATGTTAAAAACTCTCAGCAAAGTGAAAATAGAGGGAACATACCTCAATATAATAAAGGCTATATGTGACAAACCTAAAGGCAACAATGTGCAAAAAACTACAAGTGTTCTTCTTAAGATTGGAATAAGACAGGAATGTCTACTTTCAGCACTCTTATTGAATGTGAACTGAAAGTCCTAGCCACAGCAATCAGACATAAAGGCGAAATAAAAGGCATTCAAATTGAAGTAAAATTGTCGTTACTTACAGACGACATGATACTGCATATAGAGAATCATAAAGATTCCACCAAAAAAATCAACTAGAACTGATAAATGAATTCAGTAAAGTAGCAGTATACAAAATAAACATCCAAAAATTTGTTGCATTTTTATACACCAATAATGAACTATCAGGGAAACTAAAAAAAAAAAAAAAAAAAAAATCAATTCACAATTGCTTTAAAAAGAAGAAAATACATAGGAATGAATTTAAACAAGGGTATAAAATACCTGCACTTGGAAAATTATAAGATGCTGATGTCAGAAATTGAAGAAGATACATATAAGTGGGAGCATATACCGTGTTCATGGATAGGCGGTATTAACATCATGAAAATGTCCACACTACCCAAAGCAATCTACAGATTCAGTGCAAATTCTATGAAGATACCAATGTCATATTTCCCAGAACTAGAACAAATATTCCGAAAAATTATATGAAACTCCCAAAGACCCCCCCAAAAATCAACGGCGATCTTAAGAAAGAAGAACAAAGTTGGAGGAATGGCACCACATGATATCAAACTATAGTACCAGGCCATACTAATAATAAAAAAAAAAGCATGGTACTAGCATAAAAAACAACCCAAAAACCATACATATAGATCAGTGGAACAGAATAGATAGCCCAGAAATAAACCCACATCTTTATAGTCAATTAATATTTGGCAAAGGAGGCAAAAACATACAATAGGTTAAAGATAATCTATTCAATAAATGTCGGGAAAATTGGACAAATAAGTACAAAAAAATGAAACAATGCCACTTTCTTACACCACAAGTAAGAATAAACTAAAAATGGATTAAAGGCTTAAATGTTAAACTTCAAACCATAAAAATCCCAGAAGAAAATATAGGCAATAAAATCTCAGACATTTCTTTTAGCAATAATTTTTGTCTGATATGTCTCCTTGGGCAATGGAAACAAAAGAAAAAAATAAACAGATGAAACTTCATCAAACTAAAAAGTTTTTGCAAGCAAAGTTTACCATCAACGAAATGAAAGGACAACCCACTGAATGGGAGAAAATATTTGCCAGTGATAAATCTGATATGTTGTTAATATCTAAAATATAAAATGAACTTTAAAAAATGATAAGAAACTTGCACCACAATGTACATTAATGTAATATTTTTTCATCCAGAAAATCATAATATGAAACCAAAAATATGTGTAAGTGAGGTAATTTAACTGAATCAGAATATGTGTAATGATTTGCCTTCGTCAGCAAGCCCCTTGCAGCAAGATGATAACAAACTGTTAGCAGTTCTAGGCAGTATTAGGCACTGGAGTAGCAATGATTGGGAATGGTTCAAATTTTTCCTGTATACTGCTTATAATTCAGAATATCTATAATAATAAAAGGGTAATATGCTAATTAGACCAGATGTCTTCTGGACATAATTCTGCATGTCCTTCCTGATGAAGCCAGGGCCAGAGGGAAGCTAGCCAGATCCTGGGTGCCTATGGGTGGCCAGAGGAGGGAAGCCCAGGTTCTGGGTACTGGAGGGAAGCCGGTGCCGGCAGCTGGGGGAAGAAAGGCCTACTCTTGCACGAATTTTCATGCATCAGGCCACTAGTATACTTATATGTGCTTTGTGGTGTAAGCATGCAAGAGTTTTTCTGAACTTATTCCAAGATGAAGAAATGATGGGAACCAGCCTGTTTTTATTATCAGCTTTGCTACCTATCAGTAGTAAACTTCTTTCCAAAGTGGTAGTGTCATCTTCTCGTCTGGGCAGCAAGCTTCAAATTTAAATTTTCCCAAATCTTACCAGTGGTTAGAAATGTCAGACTTTTACATTTCAATTGGTATAGACTAGTTTTTCTTTGTTGTTTTTCATATTAGCCTTTCAACTTTACTCTCTCACTACATGTTTTATGACTTATTTATTCACTAGAGGCCTGACACATGAAATTCGTGCACAAGTATGGTCCCTGGGTCTGGCCTGCAATCAGGGCCATCTTCCCCAGTTACCCGCAGCCAGCCACGCCCCCCACCACCACCACCTCTGGTTCCCTGTTTGCCATCAGGTGATTGGTGCTTGATTGCCAGGGGAAGGGACCGATAGGTAGGCTATTTTCTCCTGCTCACCGGCCCCACCCCTCCCACAAGGGGCCATCAGGCAATCAGAGACTGCTGGCTGGGGAAAGGGACCAAGAGGTGGTCAGTGTGCCTCATAGTGACTGGTCCAGTGGCCATATTGGTCATTCTGCCATTAGGGTCAATTTGCATATCACCCTTTTATTATAGAGCATAGAGGCCTGGTACATGGGTGGGGGCCAGCTGGCCTTCCCTGAAGGGGGTCCTGGATCAGGATGGGGTGTCCCCGCTGGGAGGTAGGGCCAGCTGGAGCGAGGAGCCACCAGGGGTTTGCAGGCCAGCCACACCCTGATTGGGGTAGATGGTCCCTGCTGGTGGGCAGGCCCTGCCTGGGTGAGAAGCCTCAGTCAGTTTGCAGGCCAGCCATGCCCCTGATCAGGGTGGGAGTTCTTACTGGAGGGTGGGGCCAGCTTGGGTGAGGGGCCACAGGTGGTTTGCAGGCCGTCCACACCCCCAGCTTTGTCAGGAAGGATGTCCGGAATGACGTCCGGAAGACATCCGGTCTATCCAGTCTAATTAGCATATTACCCTTTTATTAGTATAGACTAGGGGCCTGGTGCATGAAATTCATGCACGTGGGGGTTCCCTCAGCCCAGCCTAAACCCTCTCCAATTGGGGATCCCTTGTGGGATGTCTGACCACTGGTTTAGGCCAGATCCCTGTGAAACCATGCAGGAAGCAGCGAATCAATGAAATCACAGGGATCGGACCTAAAGCGGCGGTCGGACATTCCTCTTGCAATCTGGGACTGCTGGCTTCTAACCACGCATCTGCCTGCCTGTCTAATCACCCCAACTGCCTCTGCCTGCCTGCCTGATCACCTCTAACTGCCATCCCCTGCCAGCCTAATCTCACCTCCAAATGCCTCATCGCCCTTAACTTCCCTCTCCTGTTGTCCTGATCTCACCCCCAACTGCTCTCCACTACTGGCCTGATTGCCCCTAACTGCCTCTGCCTTGGCCCCCACCACCATGGCTTTGTCTGGAAGTCAAATATCCAGAAGATGGCCGGTAGACCCGGTCTAATTAGAATATTACCCTTTTAGTAGTATAGATAGATTATATAGGATAGGATTGCTTAAATGGTGGGGGGAAGTCTTTTTCAGCAGGAGGAGCTGCTCTTGGCAGACAAAAACACATAATCCCTATATCTTGACTGATAGCCAACCATATACACTATACTACCAAACCAGTCATAAAAAAATTGAACCACTTTCTTATACCTTACACCAAACAGCTGTTGCCCTTAAAACCACTCCTCAGCCCCCACCTTAGGTTCTGCCTTCACAGTTCACCCAGATTAGGTTCTGATTGGTCAGTTTCTATGCCAGTGACCATCAAAGGCTCCGCTTCCTAGGCAGCCATTGGCTCCTCGCACTTCACCCGGATTTGGTTCTGATTGGTCTGTTTCTATGCCAGTCAGAGTCTCCAGGCCTATCTCCAGGACTGATCACAGAGTTGGGGCTGATCAGCAGCCTCCGAGGAGGCCCAGAGAAAAACTGAGCTATGGCTGCTGGTGAAGACGGGAGAGAAAAAGAGAAGTAATGGCTGATCAACAGTTGCCATGGAGGCTGGGGATCAGACCCTGCCTCTTTCTTTGCAGGCCTCTCTCTGGGCCTGATCTGCAGCCCCCTAGGCAGTCAGTGCTGGGTCACTGCTCCAGCATCGACTGCAGTCAGTGATGGGTCACCACAGCAACCCAACACTGACTTCTGGTGTTCAGTTGAGCCTTGGTCTTTATGGACCCTGGATCTTTATATATATATATATATATATATATATATATATATATATATATATATATATCATGGTGTATCATCTTTTTAATATATTGGTGAATCTGATTTGCTAATATTTTGTTGAGGGTTTTAGCATCTGGGTTCATCAGGCATATTGGCCTTTAATTTTCTTTCTTTGTAGTGTCTTTATCTGGTTTTGATATTAGGATAATGCTGGCTTCGTAAAAAGAGCTTGGAAGTTTTCCTTCCTCTTGAACTTTTTGAAGTAGTTTGAGTGTTGACCTATGAACCAGGAGGTCACAGTTCAATTCCTAGTCAGGGCACATGCCCATGTTGTGAGCTTGATCCTCATGCAGGAGGCAGCAGATCAATGATTCTCCTTCATCGTTGATATTTCTATCTCTCTCTCCCTCTCCCTTCCTCTCTGAAATCAATAAAAATATAATGATTCTTTCTTTGTCTTTAATGTTTGCAATTTTAAGCCCTTCCTCTCCCTCTAATGCTTCAGCTCTGCTTGACAAGAAATCTTTCAATTTATTTTTTATTCTCATTGTTAACCCATTCATGTTTTAATAACATGTTATTTAACCTCCATGTTTTTCTTTATAGTTTTATCTTAATTGATTTGTAGTTTTATTCCATTGTTATCACAGAAGATACTTACTATGATTTCAACCTCCCTAAATTTACTGAGACTTTTTTGTGTCTTAACATGTGGTTCATCCTAGAAAATGTTCCAAGTACACTTGAAAAGAATGTGTGTTCTGCTGCCTAGGGGTAAAATGTTCTAAAAATATCAATTAAACTTATCTGGTATAGTATGCCATTGAAGGCCATTGTTTTCATTTTGATTTCTGGTCTGGAAGATCCATCTATTCATGTCAAAATCCCTTACTATTACTGTATTACTGTCAATCTCTCCTTTTATGTCTTTTATTTCCATTAAGAATTGCTTTATATATTTAGGTGCTCCTATGTAGGGAATTTTAACTTAAGTTTCAAACCCAGCCATCTGACTATTCAATGAGATTGAAATAAATACATTTAGGCATACAGACTCAGAAAGCTTACCTCCATAGATTTCTCAGAAAATACTTCAACAAATTAAATATAGTTATAGTGGGTAAAACAGTTGATGTAAATAATATTAATGAACAAAGTGATTAGTGAAACTTAGGTGTACATAAGTTATGTTGAAAAATTAATTAGATGATAATTTCTATGTGAACATATTAAAAAACTAACCTATATGTAGAGGTAAATTTAATATTTTATAATGATGGCCTATTAATTAGTAGGTAAAGGAATAGATTATATGATAAATGGTAATAGGAAAGTTGTTCACCCACATTGAAAAATGTACAAATAAGAAACATATATACACATATAACTATATCTAAATAAAAATACCATACAAATAGTAGAGTAGGTAAAATACTTGGAATATATGGAATAAATAAAGCAATTGACATTCAAATAATATAAATAAGTCCTACTAATGATAAGAAAAATACAAAAAATACTTAAGAAGTTAAAGAATCTGAAAAAAATTATCAGAAAGTGAACATACCTTATTGATTAACACTAAACATGTTTAATTCACTTGTAATCAGTAAAATGCAAAAGATGTTTTTTGAATGTCATATTAATGAAAAAGAAAAAGTGTGAGCCCAGGTGGTGAAGCTCAGTAGTTGAGCATTGACCTATGGACCAGAAGGTCATGGCTTGGTTCCCTATCAGGGCACATGGCTGGGGGTGTGTAGGAGGCAGAAAATCAATGAGTATCTCTCATCACTGATGTTTCTATTTCTCTCTCTCTCTCCCTCCCTTCCTCTCTGAAATAAATTAAAATATATTAAAAAGAAAAAAGTCTTATAATAGAGTGTATTATCAAGAGGTAAGAAATATGAATTTTTAAACAATATGGTGGAAATATAAATTGGAATTTTTTAGATGATTTTTGAGAGTTGATATTGGATTCCAATTCTTGTCATATTCTAGGTGAACACAAATGGGATGTTCATAGTAACACTGTTTGATGATATGGTATAAATCTTATATTTGGAAGTGTTTACTTTTATAAACTAATAATATTCATTAGCTCCAAGGAGCATAAAGCAGAATCCAAACTTAAGGTAATAATAACAATTAAAAAAACCTCTGCTTCTCCAAATGGCAGTTTTATTTTTTACTTACTGGAACAGTGTTATAAATAAATTTCAAGAAGATTAGTAGCTACACTATGAAATTAAGAGTATCTTTTATTCTCAGTTATATTAACATTGACAAGTAATTCAAATTTTCCATTATATATCTTCTTTAGCTAAGGGAAACTTTTTGGAAACTCAAAGAATTAACTGATTTTTTTCCTTGGTTTTGGAAAGACAATATAAATGTTTATAGCAAATGATATCTCTCTATGTGGATGGTATTTTTAAGTATCAGAGTGTTTCTCTGAAATTTATTTCTTCTTTTTTATTTCTTTTTGTTATTTCTTTCCTTTAATTGTTATTTTAACTTTGTTGATATATTCAATGGGCACAGTGCTGTCAAACATGGTAAGAAAAAAATGTATGAGAAAAAATATCAGTTACAATACTCTAGATAACTAAAATAGCCATAAAATGTAGATAAAATATTGAAACACAGAAAATAAGGGAATTTATGTTTTAAGGCAATATATTTTTTACATCATTACAATGATGAAAATTGATCAAATCTGATAAAGATGAAGATAAAAATAGGTTCATCCATAGGATTATCAATCAATATAAAGCTTCCTAATAGGTAATAAAACATTCAACTAGTCATGGTTGTTTTATTCCCACAGGTATTCAACAACTTTTGACTGAACCCATATTATAAACAAAAGGCCATAATAGGCATGTTCGATTTCTCTCTTTAGGGTGGGAAAGTGGAATAGAAAATAAATGAATACTTTTATTCAACACTTAATTCAATCAACAAAACATTTTTTTTGGATTATATTATATGCTGGGTTACACACCAGGCGTTATGAGCACAGCAGTAAATAGAACAAACAAATTTGCTTCATGGCGGTTGTATTCTAGTGCATCAAGAAATGTAGAAATGGAAATGAAATGAAAATGAAAATGTTTGAATTTATGTTTCTTATATGACTAACACTGGGATTATTAAATTATTTTATATATCATCAATTTTTATTATAATTGTTATTTTCTTTGCTTATTTTTCCTCACTATTTTATCTTCTTAATGACAGTTCCTCTTCCCATGGACTAGTGAAGTACCTGGCACCTAGCAAGAAATCAATAAAGTATGCAAAAAAGGGAAAGTATTCAATTTTTATGTACCTGAATAATTTCAAATCCAGAAACAGGGATAATAATAACATTAATAGTCCTATCTAATAAAGGGAGAATATGCAAATTGACCATCACACTATCACAAAGATGACAGCACCCACAGCAGAGGCAGGGTTTCCATAACACAAGATGGCTGCACCCATAGCGGAGGCCAGGTTCCTGTAATGAGCTTTATGGAGCAATCAGCAGGGACCTGAGGCTGCGAGGTGCTGGGCAGGGGCAGGGGACCTCAGGCTGTGCCCCCTGCCATGGCATCATGCTGGGGGACCTCAGGTCATGCCCCCCGCCTGGCAGGGCTTGACAGGGAACCTCAAGGTGCACCCCCTGCCCTGGTGCTGGGCCGGGGGACATCACGCTGCTCCCCCTGCTCCGGGCTAGGGACCTCAGGCTGTGCTCCCTGTCTGGCAGGGCTTGATGGGGGACCTGAGGCTGCGCCCCATTACTGGTAAAGGGCCAGGGGACCTGAGGCTGCACTCCCTGCCCAGTGGGGCTTGATGGGGGACCTGAGGCTGTGCCCCCCCTGCCCGGTGGGGTTTGGTGGGGGATTTCAGGCCATGTCCCCCGCCTGGCGGGGCTTGACAAGGGACCTGAGGCTGCGGCTTCCACCTGGCACTAGGCCAGAGGACCTGAGCCTTCACCCCCTGCCCAGCAGGGCTTGACAGGGGTGGGGCCGGCTGGGTCTGGATCTCACCCAATGGAGGTAAGGCCAGTTGGGTCTGGGTCTTGCGTGATTTTGAGGCACCGCGGGTGGGTGGGGATTTGACTCTGGGTTCCGTGGCATGCCCCAGACTCTGACAGGAGGAAGATTTTCATATACATTTTACTAATTTTCTTTCATCCCTGACACTTCTATTAGAGAAAAAGGGCAAATAGCAATATTAAAATATTTCCTCTAATTAATCCCCTTTTAATGTGCATGAATTTCATGCACCAGGCCACTAGTAATAATAATATTAATATTACCACCATTTATATAGTTTTGAAGAGCAACATATGCTATCTTTGGAAATATTTTTATGATTCCAGGCACAAGATGCTCAATTTAATAACCTCATTTAAAAATATATTTTAAAACATTGTTATAAATGAAAAGCAATAAAAAATGTACTTTTAGTATATCTTTTCACTATTTCTTGCATGTTCCAGAGAGGGGAAAAATAAAGTGCCCACTTTCTCCCATTATTTAAAACAATCTAGATGTAGCTTTATTTCTGATGGTAAAATTTTAGTCATATTTCCTTCCTTCTTTGAGTATTCATATAATTTTCTGTATAATGAATACATAGTTATTTTTAGTGTTAATAACCATGCGAGGTATAATTTATCTTTAATTAAGATATTTTCTAATATACAGTAGTAAAATTATCTTTGAAAGCAAACCACACTTCAGAGGGTAAGAACGTGTTACTCTCAGAATTCATACATGATAAGAAATTCATTCCACAAGTGGAGTAAGACCTTTAAGAGACCTTTATCTACCTCATAGAATAAATTTGATATGCCTTACAGACCATTATGCGCACTCTCCCGCACTGTGCATGCAGATAGAACAATCTCTTGAAAATGCTAACACTATAATTCCCATTCAGATGATGAAATTGTAATAAAAACAGTTTATTATGCTACATTTGTATATGATTACAGATTAGATTGTGGAAAGTTAACATTTATTTTTCTTCTACTAATAATCATTTCTTCATCTAATAAATTCAAGAAGCTTAAAACCATGTTTAAACTAAAAGATCTGTTCCAGAGGGCAGAATGCCCTGCTGGTGGTGCTGCTGAAACTGGTTAGGAGCTGAACTAAATACTTACATGTCCCTATGCTGCTTCTACAAGTTTCCTATATACTTTCCATAGTATAAGCATTGTTTAGTTATTGCTAAATTAATGTTTGGGTACAGATCCTAATTCTCTTAAAAGGTTATTTGCTTCTAATGTATCCATTTTCTTATTAATTGTTTTATAGCAAATAAATAGTTATAAGACTTTAATAAATAAAAAAAAACCATTATAAAATTAACTGAAGTATAATGTATATTATCTGCCTGTTACAATGAGCAAGTTGACAAGAACTATAAGGTACTTGAATTTGGTGATATCAGACCTCTGATTAACTAATACAGCCTTTTCTATAATGAAATCTCCAAAAACAGTTTGTTAGATATTTTAGAGCTAAATATAGACAGAAAACATCTTGCTTAATACATTAATTTTTTGAGATGAAGCAACGGATACAATTAAGTAACACACCTAAATTATGTCACATAGTCAGGGACAGATTTGAAATTTAGAACCCAGATGACTTTTCCTCCTTTATATGGTCTTTATGCTGTTCTTTACCTGATCAAATTCCTTATCTTTAATTAAGGGCAGCATCTAACCTGTTAGAAAATACTTACGTGCCAAACTTCTGAAAAAATTGGGAATCTGAAAAGCTGTTAAATTGAGAAAAATTGTATAAGCTCACAGAGAAACGTGATATTACATTGTGTGTGCATTAACATGAATGAGAATTCAATACTGAGTTCAAACATACAATATGCTGTCAAATGTTTAATAATTCTTCAGTGTCTAATTAAGTCTAAGAAAGGTGCACTTATGAAGTGACTCATTGTAATTTCATATTAAGTGCAATATAATGAACTGGTATAAATAGGATAACATTGAAGAGCCAGTGACTTAAACTGATTGTCTGAAAGCAGGTTTCAACCTTTTAATATCAACTTGGGCTTCTGTGAAAGGCAGGAGAAAATAAAAAGCTACACTTGGTGCCACCTCAAGTGGCGCTGGATAGTCATGGGTTTTAAGTGATCAATATCTTTATCAGACCTGTGTAAATGTTGTGGACAAGTACAATTAAACAGCAAATCCCTGGATCAGTTGGCTACGCTAAATTTCAGTTCCAGAAGCAGACCATTCCACTGCAGGTCACTTGTTAGGGAATATAGGAAACAACTATGGAAGACAGATGTTTTAAAGACAACAGGTTAATAATAATGACTCTGAAGTCAGAAGAGCACCTGGGTTCAAAACTCTGTCCCATCATTGTATGATCCTGTACAAGTCATGCAGTCTTTATGGAAAACTGTTTTTCCACATGTAAAAGAAAATATTTCCCTCATAGCGCTATTATGAGTAATAAAGTAAAGTACACATGGAAAAAGCTTACAAGAGCATCTGGCTCATAGTAAGCATTCAATAAGTGTTAATAATTCTTATTCATGAAAGAACAGTTCCCAAGTAGCATTTAGACAAGGGAATTCCTCTTTAAAACCACAAGATCTGTGCATTCGTAGTAGAAGTAAGTTCTGTAGAAATACATTTACTTGTATTTCTAATTTGTACAGATTCATGGAATATCAATTATAAGCAGAAATAGAAAAAATGAGAACAGTTGAAATAGGAATGTAAATTATATTTGAGGCAAAAAATAGTCAACTTATACTCTATGAATGGAACTGTGGCCATTTGAAGGCAGAGTGTATATATGTATTTTTAATTCATTTCTCAACAATGACTTAAAAAAAAAAAAACAGATCATTGTGAAACACAGAGGAAAGCAATAAGGGCTGACAATGCAAAAAAAGAAGACTGAGAGGAGGCCTAGAACCCGACCAGAGAAAACACACAGGCTGTTTCTGGGGAAAGGTTCACCAGCACCAGAATCACATGCATATACTTAATTGTTTTTCATACATCGTTTATGGAGACATTCTGAGTTAACAATATATAATTTATTTTACAGTGCAAAGTAAATTCTTCTCAATTTACTGTCTTTACAAATACAAATTTATAGAACAGCTTTGGATGTTGCAAAGGAAAGCTGTCTTGCTATTTCCTTCCTAAGGAATGCAGTTACTCTATTGGTATCCAAATTGGGTAGGTTCTTGGAGTTTTTGTCACCAAATACTGTCTGGAAAAAGACTAAGCCTGTTTGGATTAATGGGCCATTACAATGATCTGAATATTTCCTACCAGAATTTGTTGTGGCAAAAGGTTATTGACTAGAAAATATAAAAATACACAAATTACAAAGCTATAGCTGAAAAACTATACATTGTAGGACATTTATTAAAATGTCTCCCATGCTTTAAAGTGCAATTAGGCACATAGCTGCCGAGTATAAAAATATATCCAAAAAGAAACCAGATTGTAATGAGAGACCAAACAAAAGTGAGCAGTAACTTTTTATAAAAATGTGGAGTTACTATACTTTTTTTTGACAAACCATCTTTCTAACATGCAAGAATTCTCAATTTAACACAGAATATTAATACCTGTATTTTTGTTTCTTTGTTTTTTATTAATCAAATGGAAGGCCTTCACAAGCCCTCCCTAGGCACAGCTTTTGGTCACAATGATGTCAGGGAACTCTTTTATGTCTTGTGGCTGAGCTATAGTGATAACTAGGATTCTAGTGAGTCCATGAAAATTCCGCAGTAATGTTTACATCATGTGACAATGACCATCCCTTATATTTACAAAATGTTTTATATTCCCTAAAGTTAAATATAAGAGCATTCTGACTGGACTATACATTTGACTGATTGCCACATCCAGGTATGTGAACTGACTGACTCCAATTGATGAATTGATGAAACCTTTCTGTTCCATGGGCATCTTTTTCAGGGCTGTTGTTCAAAGAGATTCCCAGGCAGAGGAGGACCATTCTTTGGTCATAGATATCACAGTAGCTGAGGCACACTTTGGAATAGATACACCTTCAAACAAGCTTCTAGGTTTCCTATGAGTTTTTATCATGTGCAGCACTTACAAATAGAGACAGTCTGAGTTCACTAAATAAGGTTGTTTACTGAGATTTATGCAACTGGAATTCCAATATTCAAGCTGACATTTGGTGAAGTTTTCCCCTTCCAAGTACAGCTAACATCCTTCAACACCATCCAGAGCTTTCTTTAGGTAACTCAGAAATTTGGGGGAGAGACAACATTGTGTATAAAATTGACTGGTGCCTGGAATAAAATATGAGTGCCTTTTACTAGACAATGATTTTTATGTGTTTTATATATTTACTAGAGGCCTGGTGCATGAAAATTCATGAACTGAAGGGGGTTCCCTCAGCCTGGCCTGCCCTCTCTCACAGTCTGGGAGCCTTCAGGGGCAAGAGGCAACCTGGCGATCAGGGGAAGGCAACACCCATCACACCTCTGCTGCTGCCACTGCTGGCAGTGCAAGCCTCAGCTGGCCCTGGTTACCTGAGCCTCAGGGAGCCCTGGGTGGCTGGGAAGCTGCCATCCAAGGATTGCTTGCACCTTGGGCTGGCCCTGGGCAGCTGAGGGGACTGGGCACTGCCATCTTGTGACTGTGGTCACCGCCATATTTGAGGGTGTGGCAGTCAATTAGGATATTTCCTTCTTATTGGCTGTGGGTGCTGCCATCTTTGTGAGGGTGTGATGGTCAATTAGCATATTTCCTCTTTATTAGATAAGATGTGTTTTATATATTTTGTGTGCCTACATTTGTATAAAATACACATACAAATACAATGCATACAAACTAGGGAAAATTTTATTTCTGATTTGGTATGGATTCTTTACCTTTCAAATTCACATACTTCTTACCACCATGATCATGTTCTTGTTCTACGCATATCAAAGATCATTTTTTTAGTTACAATTCTTAACATTTGGTAATATCCTCATGTCCTTTTGTCACCATTGTCTATAGTTTATTTCCAGCACATATTCTATTTTAGGTTGATTTTTATTGCAGTTTATTCTTTCCTATCTATACTAGATTATGCCTGCAGTATTGATATAATTTTTTAGGAGGGGTGGGCTATTTTCCCCAGTCAGGAGAAAATACACTCTGTTTTAGGTCTGTATTCCAGCTCTCATCCACAGTATTCTCTGCCACAGTGAGGCACAGAGAATACTATTTTGTACTCTCTTGGGTTAAAAAGTAACTGTTTTTGAGGCTTAAGTGGAAAACCCGTTTCTCCTTTATGCAGCCCTATGACACACTTGTGTGACGCTGTTAAACACTCGCCCTGGTTGCAGAAGCTCAGAGGACAGCCTTTTGGCCATTCCATGCCAGCTGTTGGGTGTAATAGACATTCACAGACATTACCCCATGTTATTCCCACAAGAGGTATGCACAGCAAGAAACACAGGCAGCTCTATCAAATCAATTGTCTGAGGTCACATATCTAGAAAATGGCAGAACCAGGACTCAAACAAAGGTATTTTGACTTTAAATCCTGGGACCATTCTGTTTTACCACATTGCACTCTATTAAGTTATTAATTCATCATGATACATGCATTGTAGAATAAATAAAATGGACCAGAAGCATTGTTTATGTTTTTATTTGAAATACAAAATGGCCTATATTTTTTATTTTATTGGTTAATTTCTTCTGTTTATTAGACTCTACACATAAGCAAAATCACATGGCATCTGTCTCCCCTCTGACTGGCCCATCAAATCCAGCACAGTACTCACCAGGTCCATCCATGCCTCCTCAAAAGACAAGATTTCCCTCCTTTCCAGCAGCATTCTATGGTGTAAATGCACCACAGCTTTTAGTCCACACACCTAGTGATGGGCACTTGAACTGCTTCCAATTCTTGTCTATTGTAAATAATGCTTCAATGAACAAATATTCTTCTGAGTTAGTGTTTTGGACTTATTCAGATAAATTCCCAGAAGTGGAATTGCTGTGCCACTTTTTTAAATATTTGAGGTAACTCCATACTGTTTATTAGAGTTGCTGCACCAATCTGCATTCCCACCAACAGTGCACAAGTGTTCCCTTTCCTCCACATCCACACCAAAACTTTATGTTTGTTGATATTTTTTAAATACACTGAGTGGCCAGATTATTATGATCTCTGAATGCTTAATAATCTGGCCACTCAGTGTATATCCTATATAATCCTATCTAATAAAAGAGTGATACGCAAATTAACCATCACTCCACTACACCCACAAGCCACACCCTCCAGCCAATCAGGAGCGAGTATGCAAATTAACCCAACCAAGATGGCTGCACCCACAGAGTGAGCAGGAGGCTTGGGTTGCCCGGGGCGATCGAGGAACCCAAGCTTTCTGCACACCCTGGCCTGCCTTGACCTCCTCTCAAGGCTACAAAGTTTCAATTATAGAAGATAAATAAATCCCAGCAAAAATGGCAGCAGCCACGGAGCAAGCAGGAGGCTTGGTTCTGCTCAAGGCTACAAAGGTTCAATTATGGAAGATAAATAAATCCCAGATATCACAGCCTCCACTTGGGTCACTGGGGGCCTGGCCGGCCTGCAAACCACCACAGGCCCCTCATCCAGGCTGCCCCACACCCCAAGGGAACCCCCACCCTGATCCAGGACACCCTTCAGGGCAAACCTGCTGGCTCACACCTGTGCACCAGGCCTCTATCCTATGTAATAAAGAGTAATATGCAAATTGACCATCACTCCAACACACAAGATGGCTGACCCCATGCAGTCAAAGATGGCTGCCCTCATGTGGACACAAGATGGCCACCAAAAGATGGACAGCAGGGGAATGGCATTTGCGAGGGACCAAGCCTGAAAGGGAGGGCAGTGGTGGGCAATCTGGCCAGCAGGGGAAGGTAGTTGGGAGGGACCAAGCCTGCAGGGGAGGGCAGTTAGGGGTGACCAGGCCGGTAGAGGAGGGAAGTTGGAGGCGACTGGGCCTGTTGGGAGAGCAGTTGGGGGGAACCATGCCTGCAGGAAAGGGCAGTTAGGGGTGACCAGGCCTGCAGGGGAGGGCAGTTAGGGGTGACCAGACCTGCAGGGGAGGGCAGTTAGGGGCAAACAGGCTGACCAGGAAGCAGTTAGGCATCAATCAGGCTTGCAGTGGAGTGGTTATGGGGTGATCAGGCTGGCAGGCAGAAGCAGTTAGGGGCAATCAGGAAGGCAGACAGGCAAGCAGTTGGGAGCCAGCAGTCCTGGATTGTGAGAAGGATGTCCAATTGCCTGTTTAGGCCCAATCATACCAGGATTAGGCCTAAACGGGCAGTTGGACATCCCTCGAGGGGTCCCAGAATTGGAGAGGGTGCAGGCTGGGCTGAGGGACACCCCCCTCCCCCCCCCAATGCACGAATTTCGTGCACTGGACCTCTAGTAAAAGGATATTATGCAAATTGTCCCCTCAACCAGGAGTTCGACCAGCAGGCAGGCCAGCCAACTGCCCATGTCCCCTCCCCCTGGCCAGGTTGGCAGGATCCCACCTATGCACAAATTCATGCACCAGGCCTCTGATATATATGTGTGTGTGTGTGTGTGTGTGTGTGTGTGTATGCACACACAAGGAGTGGCCAGATTATTATGTATTCAGATATTATAATAATCTGGCCACTTAGTGTATATTTTATTGATTTCAGAGAGGAAGGGAGAAAGAGAGAGAGAGAGAGAGAGAGAGAGAGAGAAGCATAAATGATGAAACAATCATTGATTGTCTGCCTCCGGCATGCCCCCTATTGGGGATCGAGCCTGCAACCCGACATGTGCCCTTGACCAGACTGAAAACTAGGACCCTTCAGTCTGCAGGCCAGCACTTTATCTACTGAGCCAAACCAACTAGGTCTATGTTGTTTGTTTATTGATTATAGTCATTTTGTCAGGTGTGGGGTGATATCTCTCTTTTGTTTTAATTTGCTTTCCTCTGATGATTAGTGATGTTGAGCATCTTTTTACATGTCTACTAGAGGCCCAGTGCATGGATTCGTGCACTGGTACCTCAGCATGGCCTGAGGGGATCAGGCTGCAGCAGGTGGCATGGGAGGAGCCTGAGCCCAGGAAGGACACCACACTGCTCCCACTCATCTGGCCCCACTGAGCCTGCTGCCACCACCCCTCGGTAGTCTTGCCAGCCATGAGCTCGGCATCTGGTGTGCATTGGTCAGCTGAGTAGTGCTCCTGCTTTGGGAGTGAACTGAGCACCAGAGGGCAGCTCCTGCATTGAGTGTCTGCCCCTGGTTGTCAGTGCATATCATAGCTACCAGTCAACTAGTAGACCAGTTGCTTAGGCTTTTATTATGTATAT